>JAWPHD010009320.1:0-105077 GCA_037043455.1 Cyrtodaria siliqua | reverse complement strand
CCACCATTGCCAGTGTATTCCACATTTATAACTGCCATGACTAATGTATACCACATGTATTACTACCATGATCTATGTACATCACATTACAACCATGAATACTATCACTGTCTTCTGCAACTCATTTCAACTGGAGATTTCGATAAACTTCTGAGCAGAAGTTGTGGATGTAGCCAGATTGTGGTTAAACATTTCCACGTTGAATTCAGTGGCTGATGACGTAAATCTACATTTATCATATGTACTGAAGAGGGTGCCAGATTATTTTTTTCCTCTAATTGGACTATTTTTGGATTTTTTTCCCCCAAGAATGTGAGAGAAGGCTGGATTATTTTTTTTCAACAATTTGAGGGACTGTTTATTTTCAAGTCAGAGCCAGGATATTTTTTTTCAGCAATACAAGGGCCAGAATATTTTTTTCAGAAAAAATCCCAGTAACCACCCCCCCAAGATGCATAACTGTCAAACTTTGAATGTTGGTGCATCTATTAATAGATGTTCTTGTAAAAAAATAAGATCAATGATTGGCCAGAATGCTGAAACCCTTATCCTGAAGCAGAAAAAAATACTAACTGGCTACAGTGTATACATAGTAGTGGCAGTGTATACATAGTAGTGGCAGTGTATACATAGTAGTGGCTATATAACACTAGACTAATGTACATACCCCATTAATTATCAATTTAATACAACTGGCAGTATGTATAGTTTATAAATAGTGACACATGATACAATAATGTATTTAATAATAACATAAAATATACTATTTTGTATATACTTTGTATTTTTGTCTTATTTGTTGATTGCGAGTCTAGGTTCGTTTTTTGGAATGTGTCGTTTCGCGCGCTCAAATTCGCTGTTTCCAGCAATCACGATTTGCTATTATTTTATTACGGTATCTCAGAGGAATTAAGTTTTATTTTATGGCATTACTCATTTAGCACGCAAGCAAGTGGTACCTGTTGTATACTGTCTTATTTGCTATTTACAATGTATATTCTCTTGTAATCTGGTATATACTCATTCTATATATAAGCACATGCAGTAAGCCTGTGCGGGGCTTTTGTATCCAAGTTGTCTCTCTGTATACTTCTATATAAAGTTTATAAACACATAAAGAGTTTGTTAAACATATATTCCACAATATATAACATTGCTGTCATCGGATAGTTTGACCTGCCAAAAGCTTGTTTTCGCGTCAAGTTTGGTAAAAAATTTGGCACCTGCCAATAAACCTAAACTTTGATCGATATTTGGAAGCGGAACATTTTCGCGTCTTACGCTCTCGTTAAGTTTTGTTAAGTCTACCTCGACCTGAGGAATTTGAACAATGGTCGATTCGTTTTAACAGATTTAGAATAGCATCTGGATTAGATGAAAAATCAAAAGAGGTTCAAGTGAATACATTGCTCTACTGTATGGGCAAAAATGCTGACGACATATTCAAGTCTTTTAATTTATCGGCGGAACATGCGAAAGATTATGAAATTGTTAGCAAAAAGTTCATGGACCATTTTATTATAAGAAGAAACACAATATTCGAACGTGCAATATTTAATTCTCGAAAGCAAGAGGAGGGGGAATCAGTCGATACATGTATTACATCTCTGTATTCATTGGCAGAACATTGTAAGTTTGGCACGCTCAAAGATGAATTAATACGAGACAGAATTGTGGTAGGAGTGCGTGACGGAAAGCTGTCGGAAAAATTGCAACTGACAACCGACCTGACATTAGAAAAAGCTGTGACACAGGCAAAACAAAAAGAAGCCGTGCAGGGCCAACAAGGGATAGTGAGAAACCGGCCAGAGGTGGATAATGTAGACGCAATTTATAAGAAAAAACAGAGTAGTGTGCAAAATGCATATAACTGGAACAAGCCAAATCAATCTCAATCCAAGTGTACCCGGTGTGGAATATCCCCATTCCACGGACGAAACAGTTGCCCAGCATCAAATTCTAAGTGTCGCGGATGCGGAGCGAAGGGGCATTGGGTTAAATGTTGTCGGGCAGCTCAGAAAAACGTACATGAAGTTGCTGACGGGGACGATAATTTCCTAGGGACCATTGACGTAGAAAATCTAGGCGCCGTGGAAAGTGAGACGTCGGGCAGCCCATGGACTATATTGCTTAAGGTGAGACAAGTTCAGATCAGATTTAAAATCGATACTGGGGCAGATGTAACTGTCATTTCTGAGGCTGTTTATAGCCAGCTGGGAAGTCCACCATTAACTAAATGTACAAAAAAACTTTTTGGTCCAGGAAAAAACAATTGAATGTAATTGGCTCATTGACAGAAACTATCATAAACAATTCAGAAACCGTGGTCGAGCAAATCTATGTAGTAACGGGGCTCGATAGATGTTTATTAGGCCGGCCAGCAATATTGAAACTTGGTTTACTTGAATTGAAATATGTTAATTTGAATGAAGTCATATGTCAAAGATCGGTCGAGGAAAGGCATCCTAATCTGTTTAAAGATTTAGGAATGCTGAGCGGCGAGTACCATATTTCCCTTAAAGAGGGCGCTAAGCCGTATGCGCTGGCAGTACCCCGAAGGGTCCCCATTCCGTTGTTACCACAAGTAAAACAGGAAATTGAAAGCATGGAGAAAAACGGCGTAATTTTCCGTGTCGATAAACCGACCGATTGGTGTGCTGGTATGGTTGTAGTCCCTAAACAAAATGATAAAATCGGAGTTTGCGTAGACTTAACAAAACTTAACGAGAGCGTAAGACGCGAAAATTTTCCGCTTCCAAATATCGATCAAAAATTAGGTTTATTGGCAGGTGCCAAATTTTTTACCAAACTTGACGCGAAAACAAGCTTTTGGCAGGTCAAACTATCCGATGACAGCAAATTGCTGACGACATTTATCACTCCTTTTGGGAGATTCGCGTTCAATCGCCTTCCTTTCGGAATTTCAAGTGCAAGCGAGTACTTTCAAAAGAGAATGTTCCAAATTCTTGAAGGCACTGAAGGAGTAATATGCCAAACGGACGACGTCTTGGTATTCGGTAGAACAGAGCGAGAGCATGACGAGCGTCTGAATATTGTTCTTTCTAGGCTTGAACAGGCAAATTTGAGTTTAAATTCAGCTAAGTGCGAATTTAAAAAAACCTCCGTTAAATATGTAGGTCATATTGTTAGCGCAGAAGGGATTTCCGCTGATCCTGAGAAGGTCAATGCCATTAAGGTCATGCAGCCACCCTCGGACATAACTGGCGTACGTAGCTTTTTAGGCATGGTAGCTCAATTAAGCAAATTCACACCAACTTTAGCAGAGCACACAAAACCTATCAGGGACTTGTTAAGTACCAAAAACCAATTTTATTGGGGTCCTTCTCAGCAAACAGCATTTGATAGAATCAAACAGGTGCTCACAAGTACACCTGTTCTTGCTCTTTATGATCCAAAGAGATACACTGTCTTAGCGACAGACGCTAGCTCGTTTGGGTTAGGACATGCATTATTCCAAAAGCAGGATAATGGGGATCTCAAACCTGTATCCTATGGTTCGAGGTCACTCTCTCCCACTGAGCAGCGCTATAGCACTATAGAAAAGGAAGCTCTGGGGGTCACTTACGGGTGCGAAAGAAATCGGGATTATCTCCTTGGGATAGATTTCCACATTGAAACTGATCACAAACCATTGGTACCATTATAAGGTCATAAAGATCTGAATGATCTTCCAATTAGAATTCAAAGATTCAGACTTAGGCTTATGCAGTATTCATATACAATTTCCCATGTACCTGGCAAACAATTAGTCATTGCTGATTTCTTGAGCAGAAACCCATTAAAAGATACAGTTTCCCAGGATGATTTAAAACAGAGCCAAAATACTGAAATATTTGTTGACTCTGTCATTACACACTTGCCAGCATCTGACTCAAAATTAGAGGAAATTAGGCAAAAACAGTCACTTGATCATGTTTGTAAGATACTCCTGAGATATTGCGCTAATGGGTGGCCTGATAAAAAAAGTAAGGCATGTGAAGTCGGGAAAATTTACTGGCCTTTTCAAGGGGAAATAACAGTTAATAAAGGACTTCTTATGAAGGCTGACAGGTTAATTATCCCAATAGATATGAGAACTGACATACTATCAAGCATACATTCCTCTCACCAGGGAATAACTAAGTGCAAGTCCCGAGCTAAAGATTCCGTTTGGTGGATTGGTATTAGCAAAGATATTGAAAATCTTGTAAATTCGTGCGACACCTGTGCTAGATTACAAAATGATCGCGCGGAGCCAATGATGGCAACTGAGTTCGATGACCGACCCTGGAAACACCTCGGAACAGATTTGTTTACGTGGAAAAACAACACGTATCTATTAGTAATCGATTACTTTAGTAGATATATAGAACTAGCAAAGTTAAACAGCACTACGTCAGAAGCTGTTATCAATCATTTGAAATCAATTCTTGCAAGACACGGTCTTTGTGACAAAATCACCTCAGATAACGGTCCTCAGTATGCCTCTAGCTTGTTCAAAGATTTCATGTTAGAGTACGGTATAGAGCACATTACCAGTAGCCCTAGGTACGCCCTTGGGAACAGTGAGGCAGAGCGCGGCGTACAGACGGTCAAACGTCTGTTAGAAAAATCGGACGACCCGTACATCGCATTGATGAATTACCGAGCGACACCTCTTGCGAATGGTTATAGTCCGTCGGAACTACTGTTCGGTAGGAAAATTAAAACCGCTTTACCGCAAATTCCAAGTAAATTAAAACCGATCTCGGTGGATTATAAAATACTTCTGGAAAAAGAAAACAATGTGCGTCAAGGTGCCACGCGGCATTATAATAGAAGGCGAGGTGCGCGAAACATTGCGCCGTTAAAGAATGGTGACAATGTGTATGTCAAAAACCTTTCTGTAGATGGAAAGATTGTTAGAGATGCGAATAGGCCACGTTCGTACGTTATTGATACTCCGCGAGGTCGGGTAGAAAGAAATAGGAGACATTTAGCTAAGCTAAATAGTTATGTAAATGAGCCTATACAAAATCACACAGAGGTTCAAACTTTTGAGATTCCTGAAAATCCCAGTAATGAGATAGCCCATCTGCCATAGTCGAATCAAATCTAGATCCGCCCTTGTCTCAACTATATAGTGAGAATGGGAACTCAAATATCACAACAAGTGAACATTATATTACCAAATCTGGTCGTTTATCAAAACCTCCTGATAAGCTTAATTTGTAAACAATGTGAAAAGTGTCCAGAGTTATCTCTAATAAGGTGTAGCCACATTATGCTCTAGAGAAAAGAGATAAAACACGGACAAGTGAATGTTGTTATCAAAAATTAATTGGACAGTCTTATGAATGAATATTAGTGTAACAATTTATGAATGAAATTCTTCATGGATTTTTGCTTTGTTTAGAAAATAAGTGAACTACCATATTTTCTCTAATAACAGTTTGTTAGGCTTTAAAAGGAGGATGTTGTATACTGTCTTATTTGCTATTTACAATGTATATTCTCTTGTAATCTGGTATATACTCATTCTATATATAAGCACATGCAGTAAGCCTGTGCGGGGCTTTTGTATCCAAGTTGTCTCTCTGTATACTTCTATATAAAGTTTATAAACACATAAAGAGTTTGTTAAACATATATTCCACAATATATAACATATTCCACAATATATAACAGTACCCTCCCTACACATTGTAAACTGTGACACATCTTCGACAAAGGCCAGCAATACTTTCTTTAATATAATATTCTACACGATGAACTTCAGTGTACTTTAAGTATCAGTCTGAGAGTAACTGCCCTTGAAGGAATAAACACACGTTTAAATCATTCGGCCCGTCTTTAACTATCGTATCTATTTGACACTGGAAAACAACTGTACAACATTAATCGTATATAGCTGTGTCCTTGTCAGTACGGCCGTCCCACTTCAATAGTGATAAGCAACTACTGGCACAGTTTACAACGGATTGTTTTGAATTTTTATATATAGAATCAGCTATATCAAACGAAATGTAAAAGAAACAATACTCCTCAGTTTCGCATGAATGTCCATGGTGTAAATCAGAAAGAAATAAACTAAGCATCTTTTAGGTCCATGGAAGGTATTTATAATAATTATGAAGCACATGTTTGATGTTGTTGTTTTTTCAGTTTTGAGTACTTGAGTTTGTAGCTTATCACTTCAATAGTGATAAGCAACTTCTGGCACAGTTTACAACGGATTGTTTTGAATTTTTATATATAGAATCAGCTATATCAAACGAAATGTAAAAGAAACAATACTCTTCAGTTTCGCATGAATGTCCATGGTGTAAATCAGAAAAATCAACTAAGCATCTTTTAGGATCATGGAAGGTATTTATAATAATTATGAAGTTTATTTTGGTGTATTGGAATATGCATTCTTTGGTTTTTTTTGAGGCTATAAATAGAAAAATGCGAAACTATCAAACACTTTCAAAAAGTAGGTAACATGGCTGATTTTGACTCACGGGGTGATCAGCATGGAATAACTTAAGGTATGTAAAAGTTAGCATTTCCTGATATGCAAGAGCATTATGAGTGCAGACATGACCCTGATATGCTTAGGAAAAATCTATTTTTTTTATTTAGTGACATTTGAAATATTGCTAAATGTTTTAAGGGGTGGGGTAATCTTAAAGAAATGGGACTAAAATTGTACAGAAAATGCTTTTTGATACTTTTATTTGGTATGGAAACATGGGTAATTTCATTGTCTTCTAAGAAATGTATGGCACAATGATGATGTGATTTATTTTTGCTCAAGGATTCAGGCTAAGGGCTTGTCATGGGTTTGATAATCGAGAAATGTACATTAAACTGTGGAGTACCCCCTTACGGGGAAAAGGTGTCAGACCAGTCAGGAAGTACTTCCGGGTCGTAGGGTCGTAGGGTGCTAAAATAGTTCCTTGAAAAAATCCAAAGTTTCTAGTTTGCATGTGTTTTTCCCAAGATTAGTTTTTATTTCATTGTTAAATCTAACCTGAGGATAAAGTAGTATGTCTGTTGTCATGAATAGTAAGTATTTTACTGTGTTTGTCAGGATTATTTCTTTGGAGAGTATGAGCACAGAGGTTAGGTAGAGAAGTGGTTTTGACAGATGTTTTTTTCAAAATACGCATAGTGTGAATGAATGATGCGAAATGTTGAAAAACTGAATGGGTGTTTTATTCCAGATATGGGACCGTTTGCTAGTCAAATGTGAATACAAGTGTATTTAAGCGAATGAATGTTGTGAAACTTGTGACTGATCTCCAGATATAGCCTATATTGCATTGTGTTCAATGGGCTGATTTTCACCGGTCTGGCACCAAAAAGCGAAAAATCACGAATTTTGTGTTGACAGAGTAGTCTCTTAATTTTATGAACGGGTAAGCTTGAAGACCCTTTGTAGCATTATTGAACGCCGCCAGTGTTCACCCAGAGCTTTGTCCGTGATAAAAATTACGAGCATTGTAAGCGGTCACCACCCACAACTGGTTAAACACCATGTGAATGATATGGACCATAAGCCATACACTTTTTTGTTACCATCTCAAGGGACACATTCTTACCAGTACCATGTTATTGAGTACCTTGTATAGAAACAGAAAATCCATGATAGCAGTGCTAACACGGTAGCTGATTCCTGTTATTAGAATTATCTCCCCCTTTTAAATAAAAATCTGTTTTCTTTAAACAATATTTTTCTCTGAAACTACAATAGCTACAGGTCTAATATTTTGCGTGTTTAATAAGATTAGGGTCCCCTACCAAGTACTTTTAAAATGGTGACCCTGGGGTCAAATATGGCCCAATCCCGGGAAAACAGTTTAACATAGAGTTATGAAGGAAATCTTAAAAAATTATTTCCTCTAAAACCGTAAGAGCTAAAGGTCTAATATTATGCATGTAGCATAAGCTTATGGTCCACTATCAAATTTGTTAAAATGATGACACTGGGATCATATTTGGTCCCGCCCCATGGGTCATATATTTACATAAAGTCATACAGAAAAATCTTTAAAAACTCTTCTCTAAAAAACCAGAAAAAAACATAAGGTCTAATATTTTGCATGAACACAAACTTATGGTTCTCTATCAGTTTTATTAAAATCATGACTCGGAAGACAAATATGGCCCGGTTCCGGGGGTCATATGTTTACAATGAGTTATATATGAAAGTCTATAAGCATATTGTTCTCTGAAACTACAAGAGCTAGAGGTCTAAAACGTTGCATGTAGCAGACGATTATTGTCCCCCTATCAAGTTATTTAGATGGTGACCCAGCAGTCACACTATTACATGGAGTTATTTAGGAAATGCTTGGTTATTGATGACAATGGGCTTAAATATGGCTCCTACAGGTTAACAGTTTTACGTGGATTTATATTTTAAAAAATGCTGTTGTTATTTAAGAACATGAGAGCACTTTGAGATAAGGCCAGTGGGTCTACTAGTATTGTTTATGGCTTGTTGTTGTACACTTTTCATAAAATCACTTCAAGTTCAGTTATAAATTAACTGCATTTATTTATTAGAATGGGATTTTCTATAATGTATTACATTATAAGGACTGAATTAATTAAAACTCTTAAGTAAATGTCTATTTAAGGATGTTTACAAATCGCATATTGAACAAATCCATGAACTAAAATTACAAAGAAGACCACTGCATTGTCAAGTCATGGCAAAAAAAGAAGTCATTTTACGGTTATACTGTTCATGTTTAGGTGTTTGTAATACAAATGTGCACTCTTACTTAGTAGCACCGGTATGTCAGACATAGCTTATAGAGCATACATCTGCAAATCTAACCATGTTCACTAAGTGTGAACTTCGTCTTCTTCTTCCAATTAAAGGGTTGTATTCTCAGAATGTGTAATGTGTACCCTGTGGTTAAAACTGCGCAAGCCCAATAAAAACAGATGACCTTCTCTGTCGCTATGTTACAATGAAAATTATTCAAATAAAGTGGTGATTTAGTTGATGAAGATATGTTTGTTTGGTGTTTAACGTCATTTGTCAGCACATTTTTGGCTATGTAGGACGGTCGATTTGTTTGTGGTGGAGGCAGACCACTCACTTATTCCTGAGTAGAACCAGGACTGTTTACCTCCCGCCATCTGCAAGAATCGACACTATCTCACTTACAAATTGATGAAGGAGAGGGGAGGAATAGACATAGTGATAAGGCTTGTTATGGATGCCTCTACAGTGTCGGTGTCGGTGGACTGGGTTGGAAGAAGATTCCTGATTGTCCGTGGGTAAAAGGAGTATTTGTACACATCCTTCTGGACAGTAGGTTGATATAGTCGCCGGGGACCTCTGATATACTTGTTGTTTGGCATTACTAGGTCTGTGTCTACATCCACTAGTCCATATTGGATCTTAAACAGCATAGTTAGTCGGTTGCTGTATCTTTTGTATTGTAGGGATTCCCACGTCAGGTCTTGTACCATCTGAGTTACACAACCTGGGGTACGACACGTATAGTTCCTGTGTACAAACCGGGCAACTCTTCGCTGGACTTGTTCTGTATGTATATATCAGTTGTCTTATGGGGACTCCATACGGTGGGTGCATACTCTAGTGTAGGTCGTAAAATTGTAGTGTATGCGGCAGACTTCACCAGTGTGGTACACTCACCTAGGTTACGTCTTACGGACTCCATGGTCGGTTAACCTTGGCTACTGTAGAATTGACGTGGCTTCCTTGTGAGATCTTCGTTAAAAGTTACTGTCGACTACTTCAAGTCAAGTGTGTGGCCATGTAGATGATAGGACGTGTTGATCAGCTGGCGCTTGTTTGTTGTGGCTATAATAACTGTACATTTAGCTGGGTGAAATACTTTTTATTTGCCCGTCTTCTTTTCAATTCTCAAGAGCTGACAGGTTTTTCTGAAGTAGTAACGATACTCTTGGTGCCGATCCTTATATGTAAGCGTCTACAAAAAATGTTATCTTATATGTTATGCTATATTATATTATCAAGTAATATTATTTAAGCAAGCTAATATGTACTGGGTATTTTTAAATGTATTTTATTATCCCAAAGCCTTAATTGCCAAATTATTAAAATATAAATGAGCTGGGCATATATAAGGCTTGCAGGCATATTGCAACTCGACATACATGAACTTGATGCCAACTTTCTAGCTAAGATTGACTGTTGTGAATTAACAGCTTCATTGATATAACCTTCATGACGTTTTAACATTTCAGTTGTATGTATCTTAATGCAATAACACTGCTTGAGCCCATACAGCCTGCTGATGCAGTGGATAACACTAGCGTCTTGAAATCTAGAGGACCCTGGTTCAAGCCTCACCGGCGACAGTGAATTTCGTCGGTGTGTTCTTGAGCAAGACACTTGTCACTCATCCGTCTGATGGGGCCTAAAACCGGGCAGGCTCGTGTATCGCATTTTTTCTCCGATCACGTTAACGAAACATAGGACCCTTTTCGTTAGTAGAAGTAGGGCAGGTTCCTAGATTCCTATGTATCCTTCCCCACTCTTTCTCAGGGGTCGCTCTAAATAACAGTATATGTGTTGATGAACCATTAACAACATTCAATTCTCTTTCTTTAAAAGTGCATATTGAAAAGTCTCACCCACAAAATAATGGGTAAAACTATGCATTTTCACAAAATAATTTGGAGAAAATACTCATATTGAGATCAATGATGACCAGTTTAAGTTAATACAATTCTTTGTTATTGTTGGCATTGTTAGCCCTTCATTAGTATTAAACCTTCTTTTTAGACACCTGTCATTCAAGTTGCACGTGCGTGCGCAAATAAAGAGTTAATGCTTACTAACAGTCCCAATCATTGGTTAATTCCATACTATAAATCAAGTATGAAGAACATCACAACCTATATTAAGATACACATCTTAATCAGGTGCTCTTGTAACAACTGCACCGACACTAACGAATAGTTAAGTGGTTAGTTAGTACAGTGGCCTGGCTATTCCCTTAAACATTTTCTTTGTCGATTCTATTATGAATATTGACACAAAATGGTTCATGCAAATGCATAATAGTTTTACATTTCATATACAAAATTCTTTATTATGATTTATGTTGGTGGGGTAATTCAGGTGTTAAAATCCTTAAAATATACATATATTGCTGTTAAAAAGCTTTGAAATAGACGTCTAATAAGATTTTGTGTTGCAATTATTATAATTAACTTTTAATTCGTGTCTTTATATGTAATTCATAATCCAAATGTTTAATCATAATAAGTATTGAAATACTGGAGTGGACTCTGTACGTGGAGTGCGTGGTCAAGTGGTAGAACGCCGACCTCCAGATCGGGAGGGCGTGGGTTCGATCCTCGCCGCGGCCACGTTATTTATCCTTGAGCAAGATAATTAATCCACATTGCTTAGTACTGGTTCTACCCGGGAAGCCATTGAGAGTGATTAATCTAAGTTGCAATAACTTGTTTCGCAATCGATGTAAAATAAATATGTTTAAGCTAAGTACTGAAATAGCGCATACATCTAAACCAAAGAATAAATTAAATGTTATGAAAAGCGTAAAACCGCACATTTTTCCTTTGGGCTGTTTGTGTCGTTTGTGCAATATATGTCTCTATCAGAACATTTTAATAATATTGGTGTTGCAGTTAAGTACTGTGTGGAAGGCTTATACTTCCAGTTCGGCGTGTGTATCACTGAACAAATATATGCAATGCCATGAACGATTGAACGTTGCATACTACACATTTTCCTGAATCTAAACTAACAATCCCTACTTCGTATAATAATATCATTTAAATCATCATAGAAAGGATGTAAATTAGTGATTATTATATGTTTACACATATAATTTAAACAATATTGATTAAACTGAATGAATAAACAATGTGTCAATAGTGGGTGAGGTAAATTGACTTACAATTTTAAGCAAAATGGAGATTTTAAACAGAATTCAATGCTAAACAGAGCTTAGTTGCTCTTTATATAACTTAAATGAATAGTAAACTTAATTGCATTGTTTAAAAATACCTCAATAATTATTCACACAAGCATGACATACAAAAATGAACATTAAGCAATTAGATGAAAGCGCTACAATGATAGTCTATTAATGTTCGATTTGTTTTTATATAAGCTACCTGTTCCAGATTGCTATCATGGACAAATGTAATCTTCATACATTGTTCTTTTCAAAAAGTGATGTTAGAATTTGTCCATTGAGTTGGTAACAATATCGAAAAATTTGAGTCCCGGCTCAAGGCCTAATAATACATGTATGTCAAATTAGACGGTACCCTGTATGTCTTGGAACGAGAATCACCCGAAGTTGCACTAAGCCAAAGTCTATGAACAGTATATTGTGACCGATTAGAAATTTTGTTCAGTGTACATGTAAATAAACTCCAGCAAAACTAGGTCTCCAGGGAAAGTAGGAGATAAATAAAGTCTTATCATTTACATTTTGACATTTCCACAATTAAAGGGGCTACAACAGGATTTTTTTCCCCAGAAAAATTGAAATTTTTAAAACGGTTCCTTTTCATGATAGAAGCTTCATATCAACCAAAGTATATTGTTAACACCGTGCATTTCATGTCTTAAGTTGCAATTTACCACAAATTTTAAGTAAAGGTCAGGAGTCAAGTGCTTAAAGTCCCACTAAACTTGCGAAACACCATTTTTACTATTAAAATAAATGAATTATAACATATGGATTTAATTAATTGCACAGTTACCCACCTCAGCACAAGGTCAATATTTTCCCTACGAGTTCAACCACAGTATATCGTTCAGTGGAAGGGCACAACCCCGATTAAACTGTTCAAAAATACCATTAATAAATATATTCAATCTAGGATTGCCCCTTGCAAGCCTGTATAATGAGGTTTCAAATTTGTTGAGCAAGTGATCGTAAACTGTTCAGTCTATTTCTCATCAGAAGAGCACAAAGAAGTGCCCAAATATCAAACAAACCTTACAGAACAAAATAAGTATAATATTACCAAATTATGAATGAAAAATTATATTTTTGAAATGCAAATCAATTAGTACGAAATTATAGCCAAACATTGTCAATATCAAACATTGTGGACAAGACTGGCTACTGTTACAAACTTTATAATACATATGTGTATGAACATGTACTAGATGTCAATAAAACATATATTAAAGCAATGCAATTGTGTTTTCGATGGCAAAATAATAAAATCCCAATTTGTTTAGGTCCAAGGATGTAACATGCGTAGTTTTGAGCCGATAGCCATGATAGATTTTCGCAATTATTGATGTGGTAGGGAAAAGCAACACAAACAAGAAAATGCTTACGGAATCTATGGTTACCAGAAATGATAAATATTTTCGTTTCCAATCGTGAAAATAGCTTGACTACTTTATAAAGATTTGATTCTGAGAGGACTTGCCTTGATTTTATGTGTCGGAGTGTAGATGTTCCCTTGTGTACTGTATCAATACACTTTATCACTGACCGAAGGCTCAAGGTGATCTATTGGGATCACTCTTCGTCGGTCGTCCGTCGTCGTTAGCCTTTGCTTCAAACGACTTCTCCTCAGAAACCGCTTGGCCAAGTTTGACCAAACTGGATGATCGTTAAATGAATGGTTTTTAGATTTGTTAAAATTAGGTCAGCGCAACATCCAAGATGGCCGCCTTTACCATTTATTTGAAGATGTCCAAAATGAATTACAAGCGCATATTAATTGACATTAACTTTAATTTTACTAGAACAATTGGCACAAATTATTGACTAATTTATAAATTTTATGTGTGGCGATAAGGTCACTAAGGTTACAGGAAAATCCCGGAGGGTCAAGTCCCAAGTTATTACGCTAGGACCTGATCAATCAAGCTCCCCGGCAGAGCCCCTGGTGAAGACGCTAGGGCCCATCAATGAACATCCCGGATATTCAAGTGGTAACGCTGGGACCTGATAAAACAATTTCCTCGGCAGAGCCCCTGGTGAAGACGCTGGAGCCCACCAAATGTCATAATTTTCTTCACCTAAACTAGCCAGCTAATCTGTATCTCCCGGTATTTTCCTACCACACGAACACAATGTTCCCCCAGCTGTAATGCACCCATTACTGCATTTGTAATATTGAATAGAAACAGGTCCGATCCCATATCAGACAGGTGAACCCCGACCGCATAATAATACTTGGGGTCAACAGATGTTATCTCCGTATGTCCCACAAATATACCCCTCCCATAATTTATGAAGTTGCGTAAGCACCTGTCAGCATGACGTCGTTTTTGTTTGATTGCCTGTATTGATTGGGCTGCAGGCCATGATAGCCGGCGTATCAACCCTGACAATACAATATTTGTGGTGGGTAATAATTGGATTATGGATCTGCATCATCTGATGTTCCAATGTGGCGCTGCCCACCTCACAAAGATCATTTGCCCCAAATGAATAAGTATGGCTCTAGGAGCTGAATTATGGATGATTTCATATTGAACAAGTGGCATTAGTTCATGCCATCTCATACCGCTTGTGGGCATCCAACTGATTCGTTTAAGGCCCTGACATCCCAGGTTGTCAACCATATCTATTGCGATTGCACGCCTCTTTGCCCAAAAGATGTACGAATCCCCTATCAACCATAGGTCTGCAAGGCCAACAAAGAAGAAATTAAATAAATTGAAGAACTGAGTTAAATTTATTATTTAACAGGTTATTTAACAAAACTCCTCCACAAAACCCCCTGGTGATAACGCAGGGTGACCTGCAATTCTCACAGTTGGAACGAATTATATACGGCCTGCAAATGGAAAAAACAGATCTACAGAGATAACTTGAAGACTGCACAAATGCACCTCCACAGAGCCCCAGGTAATGACGCACGGAGCTTGCAATAACCATAATCCACAGAGCCTCATAGGTGCCTGCAATAACCAAATGTACTCCACAGAGCCCCGGATAAAACCGCACGGAGCCTGCAAGAACTAAATAAACTCCACAGCTCTCCTTACGCCCGGGGGCTGCATTAATATATTACAACCGTATATATTTGCTAAAAGTATACGATTTCCACCGACCCATCATTTTAATGGTGTTATCTGAAACTCCTTGTTTTGATAACCAACTGGCCGCTCTAATACGGAATGAATGAGGTCGATAGCCTTTACTTGGTAGTTGTAGCTGGTGAATGCATTTTGTTAACACTGCGTCAAATTGTTATCGTGTTAAGGGGTTGCCATTCAAATGACAAAATAAATAATAAGAAGAGGGCCTCTTGGTTAAATAACCTAGAACCAAACTTACAGGGCACACCGGACCTGCTACCTGGCCTACAGACACACTAACTGAGGCTCCCGATTGACTTATCTTTGATTTTCGCAAACACACTCGGAGTTCTTGTTTGCCATTACAAGCAACCATTGAAATGTCATCTCGCTGCAACACACAACAATCTCACTTACTCTGAAAAGGCCAAAAAATGCTAAAGAGTATGCTGCCTTGAACAGGCCAACTTCAAAACTTGAAGTGCAGACTTTATCGAGTGTATACGAGATGTTAACCAGAGTCTCGTATATAATGGGAATACGGGAGTCGAATGTTGACCTGATTCGACGGAAACCTTCAATGGCTGTAACATCATTTGTACTGTCAACCATGTTATGTAACTTATGTTGGAAACTGATAGCAGACAAGTATGAACATGCTGATGTAGGTGCATATCCCTTTTCAAACAAATAAGAAATAAAAGTCAGCAGCTCTGCTGCTTACACAGGCCATCGTTCAGGCAGTAAATAGTCTTGTCTAAATTTAGCGAAAACTTGCAGCCCATTCCTATATGCATTTTTTTTTTGTATTTTCTGAAATACTGGCACTCAGCAACAGACTGATGCTGTGTTGAAAATGTTGAAAAGCTGGGGTGGTACCCTTGTTGGCTCTGAATCTGCACCTGGGCTTAACCATTCTATACATACACCGGCTACGTCACAACTGACGATAGGCCTCTATACTAAGACGCATTACAGAAAAATATGGCTTTTGTCTACATACGCATACGCATAACCGCCAACGGATTACTTCATATTTCAATAAATTGTTTATAAATCATTCTGTAACAAATTCTTTGTTTGTACACACTTAGTTTAGTAAGTAAAACCTAATGCTTTTATTTACCATCATTTTACCGTCTAAACATAACGCTTTCTCTTTCATGACTTTTGACGTACTTTCATTTTCGATTTATAAATAGGCATTATGCTAATTAGCCACGAGTTACTCACGAGGTAGCGACAAACTATTTAATAAATTATATCGGTCAACTTGTGACAGATATTGGTCTAATTATGGATCTGACACGGGTACGTATATAGAAACGTGTCAAAATTAGAAGATAGTGGCCAGTCCTCCCCAAAATATAACTCGCAGCAGACGGTATTATTGTTTACACCGCCATTGATTACCGGCATGCCTTGCGCATAATCACACAGGTCAATCGCGCAGCGACACCTGTCGGACACAATGGGGGCTAACTGGCGAAACCTGTTTACCTGTAAACGAGAAAAGCAGTCGGAGGTACATGTTCTGCTTTAAGTACTACATTTAATTGCAAGCATTTCAGTGCAAGAGCTCTGAGGACAATCATGACCTGTTCATACTTTGATGTTTGAGAGTTAATTATATGCACCACAGACTGATTAACAATTTCTCATTCCGTAGTTCCTCACCCCAAATTAGGTAGACCGCATGTTTTTTAAATTTTCAAAAAATCAAAGTAGAATTTATTTCATTAGAAAGATACATTTTTTTCATCAGATGTTCAGTAAAATAAAATATTTTTAAAAAAATTGCAAAAAGTAAAAAATAAAAATAAATAAATAAATAAAATGAAATCTGCCCACCTCTGGGGTCCTTTATCCCCTTGCGCTCTTTGCGCTACCTTGATTGTAATACATCTAATATATTCACGAAGGGGACATGTGCACCTTTGTTTTGAAACTGTTCATGTGGGGGTCCGGACCAATGGTTTTCAAAGTATTTTTTAGTTTAGAGTTCATCTTCTAGTGTTTTTAGCAGACAAAAATCGAGGGAATGTCAAAACATGCGGCCTACCTACCCAAATGACAATTGATACGTAAATCGGGAACAACTCGAGAAATGTGATATCGCTCACCAAGCCCTCCAGAAACCAGCTGTCAGTCCATGCACCGTATGCCCACTTGCCTTGGAAGGAACCTAGATCATAGCTCCAGCACTATCACTATATGTTCGCTTGAACTTTTCACGAAACACTGATATTCCATTAAAAGATTAAAAAAAGAGCAACCTCATGTCAAGATCTGTCTCATACCCTTTGAAATACGTAGGTGATGGTGTGGCTTTACAAGTCCGCAGGTTGCATTGATCAACCATCTGCAAAACGGACGACCCGGTACAATTGCTCGGCACATAAAGTCCAACGAGCCAATCAAAGACTGACGTGTCTTAAGCTTGATGCTACGATGCTTAAGAATCTCTATAATTGTAACATGTATCGCCTGAATTTTATCTAATGGTATCCTTACTTGCATCAACACAGAATCTAATTCAAGCCCAAGAAAAAAATCACTGGGTCGAATTGGGTGCATTGCACTGAACATATTAATCGTTGACAGATTCCCCTTCAGGGTATGACAAGTGACGAATAAGCCTATATTCGCCGATTTCTTTTTTAGGTACCAGACCTAGTGGGGTCACTCGAAAGTTACAAAAGGTGGCGTATCATACAGACCTCCTACTCGACCAGCTTCGATATCTTTTAAAAAATTCTGTCTTACAATATCTGTGTTTTGACAAGCTGATGACAAGTTTTTGGCTTCGCAGTTAACTCTAGGTCCCTCATACTGTAGAGGAAACCCATATCGGAAACCATCAGCTAACTGTTTTGCAGCAATACGGTCCGGATAAAATTCCAATAATTCCAAAAGTTTGTTGACTTGTATTGGGGACTTTCCTGATGCAAACGAAGTTACGTCTGACCTAGTTGCGTCTGAATGATCCCCGAAACCCTCTGTTATATGGTGCTACCCTGCTACCTGCTGACTGAATCCCCCGAACTGGCTGATTTTGCTGTCCAGAAATTGACCGGCCGGTATTCTGGTGGAATCGCTGAATTTGGCCGCCAATAAATCTTGGCCACTGCCACTCAGGGCCAAAAGTTTGTTGACTTGTATTGGGGACTTTCCTGATGCAAACGAAGTTACGTCTGACCTAGTTGCGTCTGAATGATCCCCGAAACCCTCTGTTATATGGTGCTACCCTGCTACCTGCTGACTGAATCCCACGAACTGGCTGATTTTGCTGTCCAGAAATTGACCGGCCAGTATTCTGGTGGAAACGCTGAATTTGGCAGCCCATAAATCTTGGCCACTGCCACTCAGGGTGCTCCCCCCCCCCCCCCCCCCCCCCCCCCATTACAGGAGAGAGAGAAGAGGGATAGAGAGAAGAAAAAATTGTGTTGTAGTATATGTATATATAAATTCAAGGCTGGAAGCTAATTTCACACTCTCTTTTTTCGGATTTTTTTTTTACCTCTTTAATGGTCCATGCGTAAATGTCACTCAGCGATTGGATCAGGTATACATATACATTTTTCCTCGTTTCTGCAACATTGGTTTACCAAAATATGCTCTACTGACTTGGAAATCCATCAACAATTACAAAAAATCCCAGACAAGAAGGAGGTCTGCACAAAAAAAGACAATATTTACGAATCCCTCACGCGACACTCACGTGCCAGTTACGGAGTGCATTGACCTGCTTCGCTTATATATAGCCTGGTTCCCTGGACTCCCACAATGCTTTGCACAGTAGGCCAGGTATTCACCGTCGAATGGCGATTTTCATCACAGAGAATCAAGATGTTTTTCTATATTTAATTCATACAATGTTACCTTCCTGGTCGCCAATGTGTCACCAGTACCCCCCACGTCCGTGGTGGGTACTGAAAAACATATTTTAGCGCAAATGATTTGGTGGCGGACGTGATTTTGGAGAGGGAATTTTTTTATGGTTTTAACTAACTTTTATCTGGTTTTAGTGGTTTTTAATCTGACTTTTAAGTTTTAAGCAGCCTTATTGAGTTTATATAATGGTGTGGAGAATGCTTTTATCGATAAATATTGACTGAAGTGTGAATTTCCTTGAGTGAACTCGCGCGGCCGCATGGCCAGTCGGCCGCCATATTGAATTTAATTTACAAACTGAAAAACTTTTTAAAACTTGTACGTGTTAAAAATACTGATAAAGGTGATCCTTTGGGAGCAACAAACACAATTAAGAGAATAAAGCAGCAGACTCGGTTGTATTGAGTCTGTTCATGAGAAGTAATGAAAGAAGCAACACCTCTCACGCCCCCTAGCACCGGCTTAAGCGGTATTCTAGTTCACAGCCACCTATATTGGGCTCGTTGGTCCCAAATGACCAGTAAAAATAACACTACTGATTCGTAGCACGGGGAGACTTTTTACAGCCGCCACACTGCACTAAACGAACGCTAGTGTGAATGTTAATAAATACTGATAAAGGTGATCCTTTGGGAGCAACAAACACAGTTAAGAGAATAAAGCAGCAGACTCGATTTTATTGAGTCTGTTCATGAGAAGTAATGAAAGAAGCAACACCTCTCACGCCCCCTAGCACCGGCGTAAGCGGTATTCTACTTCACAGCCACCAATATTGGGCTCGTTGGTCCCAAATGACCAGTAAAAATAACACTACTGATTCGTAGCACGGGAGACTTTTTACAGCCGCCACACTGCACTAAACGAACGCTAGTGTGAATGTTAATAAATACTGATAAAGGTGATCCTTTGGGAGCAACAAACACAATTAAGAGAATAAAGCAGCAGACTCGGTTTTATAGCGGAAGGGTTTGTCAGCCAAGAAGGTTTTATTATGTATTAGCCGTGTGCGGTGTGATGTTTATATGATTTTTACCAGTTTTAAATATGAAATAATCTTATGTACTTTGTCAAAAGGTTTTCAACCGAGTTTTTCAGTATCGGAAGGGTTTGTCAGCCAAGAAGGTTTTATTATGTTTTAGCCGAGTGTGATGGGATGGTTATATGACTTATACCAGTTTTAAATATGAAATAATCTTATGTACTCTTGTCAGAAGTTTTTCAACCGAGAGTGGTGGGATGGTTATATGATTTTACTCAAGTTTAAAAGACTCTTTTACTCATCATCAAAATTGCTCATCATAAGCTCATCTGGTATTGCAGCAGGTTGTTATATGCAACAAGATCTCTATGGTGGTATAAAGATGCTGTACAACATGGCGGAGATGGTAAAGGTCATGGACGCGAGCATGAGGCTATCAACACGCAGCAACAGACAAACGGAAGTGGGGGGTACTGGTGACACATTGGCGACCAGGAAGGTACATTGTATGAATTAAATATAGAGAAAGCCCTCGCTAGACAGCTTGAGGCAGCAAAACGTGTTCAGAATGTAGAATGTGAGATGAAGGGAGGTGGAATAGTCATAACGGCAGATGCTTGTACTTTTGAGATGCTGAAGGAAGCCTGAGTCAATATTTGCAGATAAACACGGTGAACGTGTGGTGTCTTTTACAGTCAGAGTGAACTCTGAATATACAATTAACATATATACAACCAGCTGTCGGTTCCTCATTAATGGCAAACAAAATCAATCCTTTTCTAGATATAGATCTTGACATTATTGCCATCATTGTAGCAAGTGCGCCCTATAAGGACAGCCAGTAAAAACAGAGATGATCAGCCGCATGCTGATGGATTCCCTGGAGAGGGCTTTACAATCAGGACTGAGTGCGAGTGAAGTTGCTGACAAGCCTCCTGGTAGCAGAAAGGTACCCCCTAGTGAGAAGGTAAATTCTAGTGATAGTAGCAACTCTGAGCCTGACATTGCCTGCATTAAGTGTAGGAAGAACTGTAGATCGAAAAGTGTGTATTGCACACACAGCTGTCATAAACTATAAGTGTCAAAAAAGTACACAGGATGAAATTTGTGAACTTGAAAAAAATAGCGGTAATGAATATATATGTAAATTGTGCACCCAAATAACAAAATTGAACATTCCAGCATTACCTGCTCCGAGAACTTTTACATTTGCGCAAGACATTCTTGCAGAAGAGGCGGGTGATGGTTGTGCAGCCTGTGGGAAGGAGGTGTCTGTCCAAGCAGAGACCTGTGACTTGTGCAACCTGTTGTTTCGCTTAAAATGTGTTTCCCATTTGAATGATTCTGTAATCTGTGATAACTGTTTGGCAAACCAGCAACAAATTTATCTTACTCTTGAAGACGTATGTGACAAAAGCAGCAAATCGTCAAATGAATATACACTACTTAAACTGTCTGATCTACCTTTGGAAGCTGTTTGTGTGAATTCTACTTCAAACCCTGCAAGTGATACCGGAGCAACCCCAGTATGTGACAAAATGAATATGTAATACTTAAACCGTCCGGCTTAGCTGGGAGAGCTGTGTGTGTGAGTTCCACCTTGAATCCTACAAGTGATACCGGAGCAAACTCCAGTGCTTGTCAGAACTGTCTTAAATCATCTAAAATCAGAAACAAAGAATCGAAACCTCTAAATGGGAAGATGAATTGAAAATTAAGCAGAAGAAAGTAGAAAACATTGTAAGAGACAAAACTAAATTGGAATCTTATGTAAAGAAAGTTAAAAATCGTAATAATGAACTAGATTTAACTATAAAGACACTTACGACTCGTATTTCAATCCTGGAGGGGACGTCTCTTAGAGACAATCCTGGATCTTTCGACCATTGTGAGAATATGCGCTCAGAGTTTACCGGCTCAACCGGGCAGGAGTGGGTGCATCTCTTAAAGATAAACCTTGTTCTCCCATTAGTCACAACTCTGAAGAAAAATTTCTCACAAACTGTAAAAAGCTACAAAACAGGATCTCAGATATGGTTTATCAACAAATGCAGAGGAAGTTGGACGTGATTGAGCGTGAGCTGCTGGGAGGTGATGGAGGGTTAAACCAGACCGCACCTGCAGAAAAAGACAATAGTGTTACCATTGGGCAGGAATCTAGTGCATCTAACCCAACTACCAACATTCCAAGTGGCTCTGACTGAAGTGCATGGACTAGTTGGTGACCCATTATTTTTCGCAGTACCCCCAGTGCCTACTAATAGACCCCAGACGCTAATGCCATATGGGCCGCCACCACCACAAACACAATGGTCGCGCACTTCAATGGGCAGAGTATCTGCGCAGGCACCACACCAGCCTGCAGCTTGGCCTACACCAAATATGAGGTACCAGACCCCATCTTCTGGAGGGTGGCCTCCAATACCAGCTGGCGCAAGCAGCCACCCGCACCTACAGGTCCTCCCCAGAGAGCAGGGGAGCAGTGCCAGCACGTCATATGACACCAGCACAAACTAGGCAAGGGACCGTACCCAATGTGTCCATTGCATCTACCACTGTACCACAGCCTTCGAACCGGGGTAGCCAGTCCACTAACGCACTACAATACCCCCAGCAGCTCCCATCAATGCAGTCTTCAACTCCTCACCCTTTTCGTCAGGCCAGCCTAACACCTCTTAACTTATAGGGAAAGATCACATGTTACTAAGGATGGCATCCTACAACTGCAAGAATATTAAAACGTCGACTCATGCAATTTTAGAACTTTCAAATAGTTGTCATTTTATTCTGATACATGAACACTGGCTCTTTCAAGTGCAAATACCACTATTGAATGAAATAAGTGAAGAAATAGACTTCGCCGGTAAAGGTGTCGACTTTAAGAAACCATTATTGCCCATACAGATGCCGAGGGGCTATGGGCGTATACATTTTGTGGAGGAAATCTCTTACTAGATACGTTACGCCTTTGTGGGACGGATCAGACAGGATACAGTGTATAGAATTTGGGATAAAGAACTCTAATGTTAAAAATACCTTAATTAGTTCTGCATACATGCCATGCAGAGGTTACACATCTAGTGCAGATGACTTCTGTGAGGTTATTGATGAACTTTTTGAAATAACAACCAAATACTGTAATACCCACAATATCATCATAGGGGCTGATATGAATGAAGACCTCACGAAGGATTCAGGTGATAAACGATATAAAACACTATTAACATTCATTAATGACTGTAAACTACAATTATCTACTGCTGGACCCACTTTTATCCATCCAAATGGTGTGAATAAGTCTGAGATCGACTATTTTCTTACCGAGAAAGACAATGGCTACATCACGTCTGATAAAGATGTTCTTGACATTGCTGCGAATGTGTCGGACCATTTACCTATTGCGGTCACGTTTCAAACCATGGACATTAAAACTGAAATGAATAAGAGACAAGTTAATCATAACAAAACTACGGGGAAATTGAACTGTGATAAAGTAGATAAAGAGGTGTACTCGAATTCCAAGTGGAATTCAACGATTTTGCAATCTGAACCTACTATTGGAGTGACTTTGAAAATGCTGTGTGAGGTAATGAGTAAAGCTGGTCAGGACGCGTCGGGCAGAAAGAAACAAGGAGCATGGAAGTCAAAACCGAAACTGGCAGTATGGAATTCTGAAATCTCCGACTCCCTAAAAAAACTACGTGTAGCAAATACGCAATGGAGGCAATATGGAAAGCCTAGTGACATTTCTGATCAACACTTCATTGAATGGAGAGTGTTGCTAGAAAATTAACGGATGAAAAACAGGACATAATGGAAGCAAGAACTAGGAATAACAAACTCATATATAAGTTAATAAATAAGCAAAGGGGCAAACTTAGTACTGTGATTGACGATCTGTATGTGAATAACACATGTTACTCCGGCGCAGAGAATGTATTAGACGGGTTCAAACGTCATTTTGAAAATTTAGCAATAAAATCTGAAAATCCGCAATTTGATGAGTGCTATCATAACCAAGTTGAGTTAGAAACTGAAGCAGTAGCACAGATTGTAAATGTGAAGGCGGTTAATAAGGTCACTTTTGATGAGTTCATGACCTCCTTAAAAACCATTCAAAAGGGGAAAGCAGCTGATGTCTTCGGCATAAATATAGAGCATGTCCTATATTGTCCAGAGTTGCTACAAATAGAAATTCTGAAAGCAGTTAATTGGAGTTTTGAAAACCTAACTATTCCAGACTGCCTAAAGGTTGGAATACTGTCACCAGTCTTCAAAAATAAAGGACACCCACAGATGTTGGTAACTATCGGGGGATTACTGTACTTCCTACAGTCTGCAAGATAATAGAGACAATTATACGGAATAGATACCAAGGTCATATATTGAAAGTACAAAATCCTATGCAAAGGGGCTTCACTGCAGGCTCTTCACCTTTAAACGCTGCATACATACTAGAGGAGTTTTATCGTGAATGTCTTGACATGAAGGTTGAAGCACACGTAATACTGCTGGATGCTAAATCGGCGTTTGATATTGTTACCCATTCACATCTATTCAGAAGAGTATATAATGCTGGCATTAATGATGGACATTGGACCTTAATCAAATATCTGCATGAAAATTCCAAAAGTGTGGTCAAATTCTGCAATCAAACCAGCGAACCTTACAATATTTCACAAGGAGTTAGGCAAGGCGGTATTTTATCTACAGATTTGTATAAACTTTATGTTAATCCTCTTCTCAACCAATTAACATCCTCGGGACTGGGTGGCAAGATAGGAACGACTGTAGTCAATAGTAGTACTTGTGCCAATGATGTTTGCATAATGAGTAGGTCCAAAGAAGACGCCCAAAACAGTTGCACTGAATATTAAACCTACTAAAGAGAAGAAGCATTCCGGGACTCGCGACTCAACTTTTGAAATGGGGAGTACGCAACTGAAGAGTGTGGAGTCTGCAGTGCATCTCGGTATAACTAGAACTAGCTCCGTTAGTGACAATGCGGCAGTTAATGTGAATCTAAATATTACAAAAGCACGGCGAGCGTTGTATAGTCTTCTTGGAGCTGGCTTGCACGGGCATAATGAACTTGATCATGAAACCTCTCTGAATCTCTATAAAGTGTATGTTCTTCAAGTACTCACTTATGGTCTAGAAATACTGACACCATCCAACAAGTTAATTGAGCGTATTGAACTATTCCAAAAGAAAACAGTGAAACAAAAAATTATTTCGCTCCCAACTAACACGTCCGATTCAAGTGTATCATTTTATCGGGGACTTCTACCGATTGAAGCAATCATACATCTGAAAATGTTAAACTATTTTAACAACATCTGTAATCAGGATGTCTCCAGTGTAGAAAGACAGATAGTGACGAGACAGGTTTTGGTAAAGTCTGATAAGTCGTCCTCGTGGGTTGGCAAAGTATAACCGCTCCTGGTGAAATACGACCTTGGTGACATTCTTACATATCTTGAGAACCCACTCAACAAGGGCCAGTGGAAGGGAAAGGTTTATTCAGTTGTCGAAGGTAAATGGAAGAATCGCATTGAACGTCAGGCTACAAATTACAGTTCATTGAAGTTTTTGAATGTTTCATTTAATCCAGGAAAGCTCCAACCTGTCCTACGGGTTCCGTGTTCATCTGCCTTGGAAGTAACAAGAATTCCTGCAAGATTGCGACTGCTCACAGGTACTTACATCCTACAAGTTAACAGAAGTAGATTCAACCAGAACGCCATATCTCCAGTGTGTCCGTTGTGTAACACAGACGACGAAACGGTTGAACATTTCCGTGTAAACTGTCCTCCCTTGCAATATACAAGGGATCGTATTATTAGAAGAATAGAGAGTGTTCTAAAGGAAAAGTGTGCGGATGTATACTTTGATTCGCCATCGAAGAAAGTGCAAATCTTGATTGACTATTCTGTGCTGCTGCCGGAGAGGTTGCTGAAACTAGACTTAGTGAAGAAACTGGAATTTCACATTAGAAGACTAATATTTCACCTTCATACAATGAGATATAGACTTTATAAAAGTCTCCATTAACTCCTTCTTGGCTGACCGTCCATTAATAACGTGTGATCTTTAAGATTTAGTGAGTAATAATAAAAGCGTTACACCCAAGTGACTTTTAAATAAACTTAAAAGGCGTAAATAGAACTTAAATAGTGTATTTTTTTATATTTTTTTTATATTTTTTTTATTATTATTACTGTGGTGGAGGATATCAGGTGTTGGATTATACCCTACCCAGATACTTCTGGGGTTCGTCATTGCTGGCGGTAAAGAAAAACAACAACAACAACAACGATGGCGGCGTATGTAGAAAAGCCTATTAAAAAGGTAAACATTGACCGATTGGGAATTATTCTACTGTCTCACTTCTGATATGTTGATGGATTTCATTACGGAAACATATTTTAAAATGGGCTGTGAGTTCGTTTTGTTGTTATACAGTGTTAATGTTGTCAAATCAACTACGATTCTGTGAGTGTATGTAACCATGACAGAGTTTTTTTTAAAAAAATTAGAAGATACACACTTTCTATATATCGTTGGAAAGATCTTGAAGAGACTAACACTTTGGTATAAAAATCATTTAAAAACACCAATGATAACACGAGTTATACACATTTGAAGGGGAAAAGTCGGAAAGTTCTGCCAAAATCAAATCAATTTAGTATAATCATTGTAACCTGAAAATTGAAGAAAAAAGCAACCAAGATTTATTTCAGGAGTTAAAAAAAAATTTAAAGATGATTTTTAGATGAATAGAATTCAAAAGACGGGTCTTTTTTTTCAGAAATAGGGGAAGAAGCCCAGGCCCTTCAATATGAGGAAAAAAGCGTGATTTTCGAGTTTAAAAGGGGAAAATAATGCGATTTCGAGATATAGGGGAAACAGTGTATTAATAGGCAGAAATTGAAGATTTGGGTGTGCAAATATGCAAAAGAAGTACATTTCAGATAAACTGTCTTCTATAAGTGTATCCCTAACATGATAATGTTGAGAAAGTTAGAGAGGGAAATAATGTTAAGCAAAAAAAAAAAGATTTTTCTTTTTTAAGGGATTTTTTTTTAGCCAAAGAGGGGAAATGTAGTCTGTTTTGCTAGGGGAAGGGGCCAAATATCGGCCCCTGTTTGTGAAGGGAAAAAAGCTCTGTAATACAAGATCAACAAAATCATTAACGGAGATTATATTTAATGTATGTCAAGGTTGCACAAAACACACCACTGCAAGAATCCCACTTACTGTTCACTTTATGATCAATATGCAATACATAGATCTGTAACAGTTTCTTTTATCTACATTCCAAACCTTTATACGGTTATTTTTAAGTCTCCATTTCTGTAATCTTCCATCAGCTTGTAGCTATAGACTGTACAACCCAGTCGGGGTATCCTGGTACCTGATCAAAGAATGGATATAAATAAAATGTTAGTATTAAATTAAAACATGCAAAACAGTATATTGATTTAAATGTCTTGATTATAATGTTTTGAGAATAAATATTGATATTTTATATATTTTTACATTAATACAACAGATTGTAGACTATTCTATTAAAGTAGAAACACAAAGTGTTTTTTACATATTATTTTTAAATCTCAACATAGCTAAACATTATGTTCTACACAATATAAAATTAATATTAAACATAGAATGGTAACATGCTGTAAATGGCATTGATAATTAAGTGTTACAAACTGATGTTTATTATTATTAGTAATCGTAGTGTTAACACAGGTTTTAGGCTCTTAAGCAAAACTGATACGCAGAAACTGTTACTTTACTTAATAGTATACATGTTGCACTATTTAAAGCAGGTTAGCAGGTTAGCAGATATATAATAATATATAATACAAAGCAAAGTATTTTTCCTGGCTCTAAAATAATTTACATAAATCAAAGCAATCTCTTGATCGACTGTGTAATAACCCTGCCACTAAACCATGTCTTGACCATTTACCCATTTTCCTCTGTCATTTGAGCGTGGGATATCCGATGGCCAACTATTATTGGACAGTCTTCCTCGACAGGTCCTGGTACTCTGGTTAATGCATTTTCAACTAGGGCTTTTACATTGTTTGTAAGTTCAGCTACAGACAGTTGTGCGGAGAGAGCCTTTAGTTTGTCTTTTTTGGTTTTGATTCTAGCTAACGCTTGTTCAACTTCATCTTTTGTCTGCCAGAGGCCCCAGATAAGAATTTCATCCGTCATATTTGTTTTTCTCTGTAACTGAAGTTGCTGTTTCTTCTCGGATTTAGCTAGATTTTCAGCAACAATACGCTGACGCTCCAACTCTATTGCTTGTCTACGATCCTTAAATTTCTGTCTGTAGCGACGTTCTTCCGTCCTAGCATAAGCTGTCAGTTCTAATCTTTCTTCTGTACTTTTATTTTCTAACCACTGAAGAGTTTCGTTGTGATAAAAGGTAATGTATGCCTCAGCAGCAATTAGAGTAGCATTAGGTTTCTCCCGCAAAAAACGATCCAAATATCCAAACACAGACTCTGAGAACTTATTATGTTTAGGTGTTGACTTTGTTTTTTCCTTTAACACCTCTGACGGTTTATCCCATTTACCAACCACGAGGTGATCGCTCAGTAATCTCTTCACAACTGCCAACATGTACAGGTGATCAACACATCAATTAAGCAAACTATTCGGGAAGGGTGGGTGAATGCGGGTGTGTGTGTCTGTGTGTGTGTGTGGGTGGGTGAATGGGGTGGGGGTGGGGGTGGGGTGGGGGGGGGGACACTATGCCCATCACTCTCGGATTTCATGTGCGGCATATACACTGGTGAGAAACCGTTTAAGATTAAATATCACAGGTTATGAATATATCGTCACTTTTGCGTATCAAGGAAGTGACCGAAGTAATTTAGTTTGTCATTAAGAACTTTACTGACGCTATCTGTTGATATTGTCCTAGAGCACAGTACTGAGCGATTATTGCAGAGTTTAGTACTGACTGTATCCTTTTTTTGCCCTGAGGACAGTATTGTCACATGTTTTAAAACAATATAATTATTATATTAAAGCTGATCATTATTATATTAAAGCTGATCATATAAAATAGCCTATTGCTTAATAGCATACCTTTCTTCTGGCTTTATAAGTTACCAGTAGGTTTTTATGCAAGCATTTGATCTCTTAAGTAAAGTGTGACTTGGTGAATATTATTGTGATATTCTTAGTTCTTATTGTTAACCCTTTATTGTTAACCCTTTTTTGCTTGTGATGTAGTTTGCATTTATTATTACTTTTGCCTTCTTGTTTGTCTGTTTGCGTGTTTTGGGGTTTACTGTGTTCTGTGAAACCTTCTATTCCTATTTCTATTATTCCAAGCATGTTCACATGTATAGGTGATTCACACATAAAATATTCGGTGTGTTGTGGGAGGGTGGGGGAATATACTCGGCCCACTATTCTCAGATTAGGGAATAGAGGCAGCATACTCGTACACACTGGTGAGAAACCGTTTAAAGATTAAATATCACAGGTTTTGAATATATCACTTTCGCTCATCAAGGAAGTGACCAAAGCCGATAATTTTGCCCTCAGGACTATACCGACACTAGCTGTTCACATTGCCCCTGAGGACAGTACTAACGGTAACTGGCTGTAGATATAGCACCTCAGGAAAGTAGTAAGATTATCTGTCGATATTGTCGATATAAACGACATCTGTCAATAAGGTCCTTAGTGAGGTTTTTAGTATCAAAACAAACATAATCTGTCAATTAAGTCCCAAGCAACAATTCTAGCGCCATCTGTCAATAAGGTCCATATACACAATACTGACGTCATCTGTCAATAAGGTCCCTTTCAACAATACTGACGCCGTCTGTCAATTAGATCCCTATAGACAATATGAACTCCATCTGTCAATAATGTCTCTATGGACAATACCCACACCATCTGTCACTAAGGTACCTGTACGCAATACACACTTCAATTATCAACAAGGTCCCTATGGACAATTATGACGCCATCTACCAATACTGTCCGTTTCAACAATACTTACGCCATGTGTCAATAAAGACAACACAGACTACGTCTGTCAACAGTAACGTCCATTCAGATCATATTGACGCCGTCTGTCAATAAAGTCCCTATTGACAAAACAAACACCATATGTTAATAAGGTCCATTAAGACAATACTGACTCCATCTGCCAATAAGGTCCCAATCAACACTACTGACACCATATTTCAATAAGGTATCTATAGACAATAATGACACAATCTTTCAATAAGGTACTAAAATTAAAAAAATGATGCCATATGTCACTATGGTCCCTGTTCGCTATACATCTGTCAATAAGGTTCCTATGCACAATACAGACTCGATCCGTATAGACCACACTAACTCCATGTATCAATAACGTCGTTATTGACCAAACAAGCACACTCTCTTAATAAGTTCCTGATAGAAAATGTCGATAAGGTTCCAATCAACAATGATGGCAAAATCTGTCAATAAGGTCCATATATACAATACTGACGCGATCTGTCAATAAGGTCTCTATCAACTATTGATGCCATCTGTCGATAAGATACCCTATCAACGGTAATGACGCCACCTGTAAATATGGTCCGTATAGACCATACTGACGTCATCTGTCGATAACGTCCCTATTGAAAATACTGACACCATCTGTCAAAAATGTCCCTATAGACAGTGTGTACGTAATCTGTCAATACGGTCCTTATAGTCAATATAGGCACAATCCATCAATTGGGACCCTATGTACAATAAGAACTCCATCTGTCAATAAGGTTTCTTTGAACAATACGAACATCATCTGCCACTAAGGTACCTGTATACAATACAAACTTCATTTGTCAACAATGTACCTATGTGCAATAATGACGCCATCTATCAATAAGTTTCCTTTCAACAATATTTACGCCATGCGTCAATATGCTCTCTTTAGATAACACAGACTATGTCTGTCAATAACGAACCTACAGACCATACTGGCGCCATCTGTCAATCTGTCAATAAGGTCCATGTTGACAAAATATACGGCATCTGTCATTAATGCCCCTGTCGGCAATACAGACGCCATCTGTCACTAATGCCCCTATAGACAATACTGACGCCATCTGCCAATAAGGTCGCAATAGACAATATAGACGCCATCTGTCAATAAGGTCCCTATAGACAATACATACGGCATCTGTTATTAATGCCCTATCGACAATACTGACGCCATCTGCCAATATGGTCGCAAAAGACAATACAGACGGCATCTGTCAATAATGTCCATATGGACAATACAGGCGTCATCTGTCAATAAGACCCCTATAGACAATACAGACAGCATCTGTCAATATGGTCCCTATGGACAACAGAAACGGCATCTGTCAATAATGCCCCTATGGACAAAACAGACGGCATATTTCAATAAGGACTTTATAGACAATACAGATGGCATATGTCAATAAGGTTCCTATAGACAATACAGACGACATCTGTTAATAAGGTCCCTATAGACAGTTCAGCCGGCGTCTGTCAATAAGGTCCCTATAAACAGTACAGACGGCATCTGTCAATAATGCACCTTCAGGCAATACTGACGCATTCTGTCAATAAGGTCCCTATAGAAAATACACACGGCATCTGTCAATAAGGTTCCTATAGACAGTACAGAAGGCTTCTGTCAATAATGTCCCTACAGACAATACAGTCGATATCTATCAATAAGGTCCTTATAAACAGTACAGACGGCATCTGTCGACACTGCACCTACAGACAATACTGACGCATTCTGTCAAAAAGGTCCCTATAGACAATATAGACGCCATCTGTCAATAAGGTCCTTATAGACAATACAGACAGCATCTGCAATAATACCCCTACAGACAATACAGACGGCATCTGTCAATAAGGTCCTTATAAACAATACAGACGACATCTGTCAATAACGTCCCTATAGACAATACAGACGGCATCTGTCAATAAGGTCCTACAGACAATACTTAACCCATCTGTCAATAAGCTCCCTATAAACAGTACAGATGGCATCTGTCAATAATGCCGCTACAGATAATACACACTGCATCTTTCAATAAACTCCCTATAGACAATGCATACGGCATCTGTCAATAAGGTCCATATAGACAATATAGGCGGCATCTGTCAATAAGGCCCCTATGGACAACACAGACGACATATGTCAATAAGGTCTCTATCGACATTACAGACGGCATCTGTCAATAAGGTCCCTATAGACAGAACTTGAGCCATCTGTCAATAAGGTCACTATAAACAGTACAGACGGCATCTGTCAATAATGCCGCTACAGATAATACATACAGCATCTTTCAATAAGCTCCCTATAGACAATACACGGCATCTGTCAATAAGGTCCCTATAGACAATATAGGCGGCATCTGTCAATAAGGCCCCTATGGACACAGACGACATCTGTCAATAAGGTCCCTATACATAATACAGACGACATGTGTCAATAAGGTCCCTATAGACAATACAGACGGCATCTGTCAATAAGGTACCTATAGACAATACAGACGACATCTGTCAATAAGGTCCCTATACATAAAACAGACGACATGTGTCAATAAGGTCCCTATAGACAATACAGACGGCATCTGTCAATAAGGTCCCTATAGACAATACAGACGGCATCTGTCAATAATGCCGCTACAGATAATACATACGCCATCTTTCAATAAGCTCCCTATAGACAATACACGGCATCTGTCAATGAGGTCCCTATAGACAATATAGGCGGCATCTGTCAATAAGGCCCCTATGGACACAGACGACATCTGTCAATAAGGTCCCTATACATAATACAGACGACATGTGTCAATAAGGTCCCTATAGACAATACAGACGGCATCTTTCGATAAGCTCCCTATAGACATTACAGACGGCATCTGTCAATAAGTTTATATTGTTTATAGGGACCTTATTGACAGATGGCGGAAGTATTGTCTATAGGACCTTATTGACAAATGCCGTATGTATTGTTTATAGGGACGTTCTTGACAGATGCCGTCTGTATTGTTTATGAGGACTTTATTGACAGATGCCGTATGTATTGTCTGTAGGGACCTTATTGAAAGACGCCTTCTGTACTGTCTATAGGGACCTTATTGACAGATGCCTGGTATTGTCCATGGGAACCTTATTGATAAATGGCGTAAGTATTGTCTATAGGGATCTTATTGACAGAATGCGTCAGTATTGTCTAAAGGTTCAATAATGGCAGATGCCGTCTGTACTATTTATATGGACCTTATTGACAGACGTCGACTGTATTGTCTTTAAATACTTTATTGAAAGATGCCGTCTGTATTGTCCATAAGGGCAGTATTGACAGATGCTGTCTGTATTGTCTATAAGGGTCTTATTGACAGAAGAGGCCTGTATTGTCTATAGGGACATTATTGACAGATGCCGTCTGTATTGCCTATTGCGACCTTATTGGCAGATGGCGTCAGTATTGTCTATAGGGGTAATATTGACAAGTGCCGTCTGTACTGTTTATATGGACCTTATTGACAGGCGTCGACTGAATTGTCTATGAATACTTTATTGAAAGATGCCGTCTGTATTGTCCATAAGGGCAGTATTGACAGATGCTGTCTGTATTGTCTATAAGGGTCTTATTGACAGATGACGCCTGTATTGTCTATAGGGACCTTATTGACAGATGCCGTCTGTATTGTCTATTGCGACCTTATTGGCAGATGGCGTCAGTATTGTCTATAGGGGTAATATTGACAAGTGCCGTCTGCACTGTTTATAGGGTCCTTATTGACAGATGCCGTCAGTTTTGTCTATAGGGATCTTATTGACAGATGCCGTCTGTATTGTCTATAGGAACCTTATTGATAGATGGCGTAAGTATTTTCTATAGGGACCCTATTGACAGAATGCGTCAGTATTGTCTGAAGGTGCATTATTGACAGATGCCGTCTGTTCTGTTTATAGGGAACTTATTGACAGACGCCGACTGTATTGTCTACAGGGACCTTATTGACAGATGTCGTCTGTATTGTCTATAGGAACCTTATTGACAGATGCCATCTGTATTGTCTATACAGACCTTATTGAAAGATGCCGTCTGTATTGTCCATAGGGGCATTATTGACAGATGCCGTCTCCGTTGTCCATTGGGACCTTATTGACAGATGCTGTCTGTATTGTCTATAGGGGTCTTATTGACAGATGACGCCTGTATTGTCTATAGGGACATTATTGACAGATGCCGTCTGTATTGTCTATTGTGACCTTATTGGCAGATGGCGTCAGTATTGTCTATAGGGGCATTAGTGACAAATGGCGTCTGTATTGTCTATAGGGACCTTATTGACAGAATGCGTCAGTATTGTCTAAAGGTGCAATACTGACAGATGCCGTCTGTACTGTTTATATGGACTTTATTGACAGACGTCGACTGCGATATCTGTATGGACCTTATTGGCAGATGACGTCAGTATTGTCTATAGGGGTAATATTGACAAGTGCCGTCTGTACTGTTTATAGGGTCCTTATTGACAGATGGCGTAAGTTTTGTCTATAGGGACCTTAATGACAGATGCCGTCTGTATTGTCTATAGGAACCTTATTGATAGATGGCGTAAGTATTTTCTATAGGGACCTTTTTGACAGAATTCGTCAGTATTGTCTGAAGGTGCATTATTGACAGATGCCGTCTGTTTTGTTTATAGGGACCTTATTGACAGACGCCGACTGTATTGTCTACAGGGACCTTATTGGCAGATGTCGTCTCTATTGTCTATAAAGACATTATTGAAAGATGCCGTCTGTATTGTCCATAGGGACCTTATTGACAGATGCTGTCTGTATTGTCTATAGGGGTCTTATTGACAGATGACGCCTGTATTGTCTATAGGGACATTATTGACAGATGCCGTCTGTATTGTCCATAGGGACCTTATTGACAGATGCTGTCTGTATTGTCTATAGGGGTCTTATTGACAGATGACGCCTGTATTGTCTATCGGGACATTATTTACAGATGCCGTCTGTATTGTCTATCGCGACCTTATTGGCAGATGGCGTCAGTATTGTCTATAGGGGCATTAGTGACAAATGGCGTCCGTATCGTCTATACACCTTATTGGCAGATGCCGTGTGTATTGTCCATGGGAACCTTATTGATAAATGACGTAAGTATTGTCTATAGGGACCTTATTGACAGAATGCGTCAGTATTGTCTAAAGGTGCAATAATGACAGATTGCCTTCTGTACTGTTTATATGGACCTTACTGACAGACGTCGACTGTTTTGTCTATAAATACCTTATTGAAAGATGCCGTCTGTATTGTCCATAGGGGCATTATTGACAGATGCCGTCTCTGTTGTCCATAGGGACCTTATTGACAGATGCTGTCTATATGGTCTATAGGAACCTTATTGACAGATGACGCCTGTATTGTCTATAGGGACATTATTGACAGATGCCGTCTGTATTGTCTATTGCGACCTTATTGGCAGATGGCATCAGTATTGTCTATAGGGGCATTAGTGATAAATGGCGTCTGTATTGTCTATACACCTTATTGACAGATGCCGTGTGTATTGTCCGTAGGAACCTTATTGATAAATGGCGTAAGTATTGTCTATAGGGACCTTATTGACAGAATGCGTCAGTATTGTCTAAAGGTGCAATACTGACAGATGCCGTCTGTACTGTTTATATGGACTTTATTGACAGACGTCGACTTTATTGTCTGTACGGACCTTATCGACAGATGTCGTCTGTATTGTCTATAGGAACCTTATTGACAGATGCCGTCTGTATTGTCTATAAAGACATTATTGATTGATGCCGTCTGTATTGTCCATAAGGGCATTATTGACAGATGCCGTCTCTGTTGTCCATAGGGACCTTATTGGCAGATGCTGTCTGTATTGTCTATAGAGGTCTTATTGACAGATGACGCCTGTATTGTCTATAGGGACCTTATTGACAGATGCCGTCTGTATTGTCTATTGCGACCTTATTGGCAGATGGCGTCAGTATTGTGTATGGGGGTAATATTGACAGGTGCCGTCTGTACTGTTTATAGGGACCTTATTGACAGATGCCGTCTGTATTTTCTTTAGGGACCTTATTGGCACATGCCCTCTGTATTGCCTGTAGGGACCTTAATGTCAGATGCCGTCTGTATTGTCTATAGGGAACTTATTGACAGATGCCGTCTGTATTGTCTGTGGGGGCATAAGTGACAGATGGCGTCTGTATTTGCGATAGGGGCATTAATGACAGATGCCGTATGTACCGTTTATAGGGACATTATTGACAGATGCCATCTGTAGTGTCTATTGGGACCTTATTGACAGATGGCGTCTGTATTATGTATAGGGACCTTATTGACAGATGCCGTCTGTACTGTCTATAGGGACCTAATTGACAAAAGTCGTCTGTATTATGTATAGGGACCTTATTGACCGATGCCGTCTGTATTGTCTATAGGGACCTTATTGACAGATACCATCTGTAAGGTCTTTAGGGGCCTTATTGACACATGACGTCTGTATTATGTATAGGGACCTTATGGACAGATGCCGTCTGTATTGTCTATAGGGACCTTATTAGAATGCGTCAGTATAGTCTGTAGGGGTAATATTGACAAGTGCCGTCTGTACTGTTTATAGGGTCCTTATTGACAGATGGCGTAGGTTTTGTCTATAGGGACCTTATTGACAGATGCCGTCTGTATTGTCTATAGGAACCTTATTGATAGATGGCGTAAGTATTTTCTATAGGGACCTTATTGACAGAATGCGTCAGTATTGTCTGAAGGTGCATTATCGAAAGATGCCGTCTGTACTGTTTATAGGGACCTTATTGACAGATGCAGACTGTATTGTCTGTAAAGACCATATTGACAGATGCCGTGTGTATTGTCTATAGGAAACTTATTGATAGATGGCGTACGTATTGTCTATTGTCTATAGGGACCTTATTGACAGAATGCGTCAGTATTGTCTAAAGGTGCATTATTGACAGATGCCGTCTGTACTGTTTATAGGGGCATTAGTGACAAATGGCGTCTGTATTGTCTATACACCTTATTGACAGATGCCGTGTGTATTGTCCATGGGAACCTTATTGATAAATGGCGTAAGTATTGTCTATAGGGACCTTATTGACAGAATGCGTCAGTATTGTCTACAGGTGCAATAATGACAGATGCCGTCTGTACTGTTTATATGGACTTTACTGACAGACGTCGACTGTATTGTCTATAAATACCTTATTGAAAGATGCCGTCTGTATTGTCCATAGCGGCATTATTGACAGATGCCGTCTCTGTTGTCCATAGGGACCTTATTGACAGATGCTGTCTGTATTGTGTATAGGAACCTTATTGACAGATGCTGTCTGTATTGTGTATAGGAACCTTATTGACAGATGACGCCTGTATTGTCCATAGGGACATTATTGACAGATGCCGTCTGTATTGTCTATTGCGACTTTATTGGCAGATGGCGTCAGTATTGTCTATAGGGGCATTAGTGATAAATGCCGTCTCTGTTGTCCATAGGGACCTTATTGACAGATGCTGTCTGTATTGTGTATAGGAACCTTATTGACAGGCGTCGTCTGTATTGTCTATATGAACCTTATTGAAAGATGCCGTCTGTATTGTCCATCGGGGCATTATCAGCTGGCGTCTGTATTGTCTATAGGGATGACCTTATTGACAGATGCCGTCTGTAGTGTTTATAAGGGCCTTATTGTCAGATGCCCCTATATTGTCTTTAAGGACCTTATTGATAGATGGCGTCTGTATTGTCCATCGGGGCATTATCAGATGGCGTCTGTATTGTCTATAGGGATGACCTTATTGACAGATACCGTCTGTATTGTCTATAGAGGCCTTATTGACAGATGCCCCTATATTGTCTTTAAGGACCTTATGACAGATGCCGTCTGTATTGTCTGTAGGGGCACTATTGACAGGTGCTCTCCTTATTGTCCGCATGGACCTTATTGACAGATGGCGTCAGTATTGTCTATAGCGACCTTATTGACAGATGCCGTCTGTTTTGTCCATAGTGGCGTTATTGACAAGATTACTATAACAAGATGGACCAAGTGGATACAACTCACCAAGGGAGAATCAAGAATAAATAAATTTACAAATTTATTTACAACAAGATGAATATATATATACAAATGACAAAGTAGAAATATCAACGCTTTAAATCATGTTTAAAATGAAGTACACTACACGTTAGATTACACTGGACTGAATAGTTGATATCTGTATTTATGATATATGTATACTATATCACACGCTTTATTATCTCTCAAAGCTATATCTAGCTGAGTCCTTCCGGTACAGTTCCCGGAACTAATACTTCACTTCCGCGTTATATTGCAATCCCGTCCTTAGCGGTTGCTATTCGTCCCGGTACCACACATACTTCCGGTGACGTAATTCACACGCGACGCCCACTCGCACGATCCTTTCCGGCGATGGCCCAAGTCCCGGTATTACAAATCCGGTGACGTTATCTGCGTAGCTATCTGCGTAACCAGGCCCTCTTGCCTTGCGTCTCCGTGGCTACCGTCTGGTATGTCGCCCAAATAGCGAATGCTGTCGTTCCCGCGTCCTATGACGGCGTTCCCAACCTACGACCCCGTAGACCACGCTCCCGTCAATACGCTTTACATGCTCTACGCTCCTAGCGTATACGTACGCTCCTAGCGTATACGGCTACAAAATACATACCCAGTCTAACAATGTTATCACAACATGTATTTTATAATAGCGCTAAGGTATCACCATACCTTATATTTGATTGCAAAGCAATCTTTATTCAGAATGAATAAACCCGAATTCTAAACCTTCGTCGACTAGACATTATGCTAAACTTTAACAAAACGTGTAAAACAATTACAGATGTAATTTATCGACAATGAAATCTCACATTTCTAGATGAAACGCAAAACTTACAACATAATAATTCAACCATAGACTGAATGAATAATTGGTTTTACATCCCGTTAACACATTATAGGCTATACTGGTACAGCGACCTCAGAGTGATTGAATAATAATGACAATATGAAAACCAATCTCAGAGAGATTTATACTGCACAATAAACAATAACCGTTTATGGAATAACGATATGACAGTTAGAATCCTCCGTAGAAAAAGTAATACAATCTGAATCGCGTATTCCATTTACTATCTACAGAACAACTGGCATTATCAATAATGTAAATATATGCCCCAATAATCTTATCAGACAATAATTTGCTAAAATATTCTGATGTTTGAAAACGTACAATAATTAAAGACAATATCCTGCTAACTATCTATGGCTTTTACCGACAGATATTTATTTCAGAACAACAATTTAAATATGACAATAATTTACAACAAATAAAATATATTTGATGTACCCTTTGCCGTTATGGTAATGGTCACTAATACTCTGGTTAATGGCTTGCGATCCTGTGACAAGTTCTTACGATTTCGACACCCATATATACAGTCCCTGGTGAAACACGCCATCCATGCAAATGTCATGTTATTCGGACTGCTCGGACTGCACGTAGTGTCGTAATAAGAATTCTAGGCATTTATTAGACCCGCACTGGTAAATACTGGCAAATTTACTCATAATACACAGCTTGTAAATTAATAGTTGATGGATTTTGATGAAATAAACGCCAAAACAACTTCTTATTTATCAATGGAATGAATCTAGTAAAAGATCATTTATTAGATATAGGCATCAATTAAAAGTGATGCGCCTGGCAAAAATCTACCAAAATTCCTATTCAAAATCAGGGAAAATGACGCCCCGACAAAAAAGTTAAAAACTCTAAGTAAATATGCACTCATTTTGTTACACATCTGTATTGTCTATAGGGACCTTATTGACAGATGTCGTTTATATTTCAAATAGGGACCATTTTGACAGGTAGCATCAGTTATTTTCTATTGGGACCTTATTGAAAGATTGTGTCATTATTGTCTGTAGGTACCTTACTGACAGATGATGCCAGTATTATTGATTGGGGCCTTATTGGCTGATAGAGTCAGTATTTTCTTAAGGGACCTTATTGACGGATAGTTTTTTTTGTCAATAGGGAAGACCGTATTGACAGATGTCAATACGGAACTTATTGATAGATGTCAATAGGGACCTTAATGACACATAGAGTGACTATTTTCTTAAAGGTGATTGAATTGGATTTTATAGTCGCACCAACAGCTAAGGTCATATGGCGACTTTCCAGCTTCCTTTGATGGAGGAAGACCCCAGGTGCCCCTCCGGGCAATTTTCGTGCACGGGCGGGCACCTGGGTAGAACCACCGACGTTCCGCAAGCCAACTGGATAGCTTCCTCACATAAAGATTCCTAGGCCCCTGAGGGATCGAACCTACAGCGGTGAGGGGCAAGTGATTGCAAGTCAGAGACTCTAACCACTCGGCCACGGACGCCCCTTATTAGCAGATGGTTTTTGTTTTGCCAATAGGGACCTTATTGACAGATGTCAATAGGGACCTAATTGACAGATAGAGTCAGCATTTCTAAAAAATGGTGTTTCTTTTGTCAATAGGGACCTTATTGAGAGATGTCAATACGGACCTTTTTGGCAGATAGAATCATTATTGTCTTAAGAGACCTTATTGACGCATGGTGTTTGTTTTGTCAACATGGACCTTATTGAAAGATTAACAGATGGCGTCAGTATGGTCTGTAGGTTTGTTATTGACAGACATAGTCTGTGTTGTCTATGGAGAGCATATTGACGCATGGCGTAAATATTGTTGAAAGGGATCTTATTGATAGATGGCGTCATTATTCTACATAGGTACATTGTTGACAAATGAAGTTTGTATTAGATACAGGTACCTTATGACAGATGATGTTGGTATTGTCAAAAAAAACTTATTGACAGATGGAGTTCATATTGTATTGGGTCCCAATTGATGGATTGTGCCTATATTGACTATAAGGACCGTATTGACAGATTACGTACACACTGTCTATAGGAACCTTTTTGACAGATGGTGTCAGTATTTTCAATGGGGACGTTATTGACAGATGACGTCAGTATGGTCTATACGGACCCTATTTACAGGTGGCGTCATTACTGTTGATAGGGTATCTTATCGACAGATGCCGACAATATTGTTGATAGAGACCTTATTGACAGATCGCGTCAGTATTGTATATATGGACCTTATTGACAGATGTTGCCATCATTTTGATTGGGACCTTATTGACAGATAGCCTCAGTATTTTCTATCAGGAACTTATTAAGAGAGTGTGCTTGTTTGGTCAATAACGACGTTATTGATACATGGAGTTAGTGTGGTCTATATGGATCGAGTCTGTATTGTGCATAGGGACCTTATTGACAGATGTATAGCAAATAGGGACCATAGTGACATGTGGCATCAGTTTTTTTCATTTTGGGACCTTATTGAAGGATTGTGTCATTATTGTCTATAGGGACCTTATTGAGAGATGGTGTCAGTAGTGTTGATTTGGACCTTATTGGCAGATGGAGTCAGTATTGTCTTAATGGACCTTATTGAAAGATGGTGTTTGTTTTGTCAATAGGGAATTTATTAACAGACGGCGTCAATATGATCTGAATACACGTTACTGTTGACAGACGTAGTCTGTGTTGTCTTTATTGACACATGGCGTAAGTATTGTTGAAACGGACCGTATTGGTAGATGGCGTCATGATTGTCCATAGGGACATTGTTGATAAATGAAGTGTGTATTGCGTACAGGTAACTAAGTGAAAGATGGTGTGGGTATTGTCCATAGAGACCTTATTGACAGATGGAGTTCGTATTGTTGCTTGGGACTTAATTGACAGATAATGTTTGTTTTGTCACTAAGGACCTTATTGACAGATGTCGTTTATACTGTCCTCAGGAGCAATATCGACAGATAATCTTACTACTTTCCTCAGATGCAATATCTACAGCCAGTTACAGTTAGGACTGTCCTCAGCGGCAGTGTGAATAGCTAGGGCAAAATTATCGGCTTTGGTCACTTCCTCGATGAGCGAAAGTGATATATTCAGAACCTGTGATATTTAATCTTAAACGGTTTCTCACCAGTGTGTACGAGTATGCTGCCTCTATTCCTTCATTTGAGAATAGTGGGCAGAGTATATTCCTCCACCCTCCCACAACACACCCGGATATTTTGCTTACTTTATGTGTGAATCACCTATACATGGGAACATGCTTGGAATAATAGAAATAGGTATAGAAATCGAATAGGAATTGCAGCTTTCACAGAACACTTTAAACCCCAAAACACGCAAACAGACAAACAAGAAGGCAAACGTAATAATAAATGCAAACTACATCACAAACACAAAAGGGTTAACAATAAAAAGAACTAAGAATATAACAATAATATTCATCAAGTCACACTTTACTTAAGAGATCAAATGCTTGCATAAAAACCTACTGGTAACTTATAAAGCCAGAAGAAATGTATGCTATTAAACAATAGGCTATTTTATATGATCAGCTTTAATATAATAATGATCAGCTTTAATATAATAATTATATTGTTTTAAATCATGTGACAATACTGTCCTCAGGGCAAAAAAAGGATACAGTCAGTACTGAATTCTGCAATAATATCACCTGCTAGCTTCCATCGCTTCAGTACTGTGCTCTAGGACAATATCAACAGATAGCGTCAGTAAAGTTCTTAATGACAAACTAAATTACTTCGGTCACTTCCGTGATACGCGAAAGTGACGATATATTCATAACCTGTGATATTTAATCTTAAACGATTTCTCACCAGTGTGTATGCAGCACATGAAATCCGAGAGTGATGGGCAGAGTATTTCCCGCCCCACCCCCACCCTCTCCACCCCATTCACCCACCCTACACGAATAGTTTGCTTACTTTATGTGTTGATCACCTGTACATGTGAACATGCTTGGATAATATCACTAAGAATATAACAAGAGTATTCCGCAAGTCACAATATTTAAGTAAGAAATAAAATGCTTGTATACAAACATAAACCTGCTGGTAGTTTATAAAGCCGGAAGAAAGTAGGGCAATTAAACGACAGTTTGTTTTTAATGATCTGCTTTAATATAATAATTGTATTCTTTTAAATCATGTGTCAGTACTGTCGTCTTTGAAAAAAAAACGGATACGGTTAATACTAAACTCTGCGAAAATATCACCTACTAGCTACCATTGCTTCAGTACTGTACTTAAAGACAATATCAACAGCTAGCGTCAGTAAACTCCTGAACGGTTAATTAAATTAATTAGGTCACTTCCTTGATACGCGAAAGCGACAATATATTCATAACTTGTGATATTTAATATTAAACGGTTTCTCACCAGTGTGTATGTGTATGCATAGATGTCGTTTACCCTACCTTTATGTTTTTTTCTAAATGAGAGCTTTAGTTGACCGTTAATTATTAGGGCAAGGTACTGTGAAACGTGTGCCCTCCTTCGATGAAGATTTTAAGCCGTTGAACTGTCCCATTTGCTCATTATAGATATTGATGAAATTATGCGTTAATCAGTGATTCAAAATACACGTAGAGCTATCCTTGGAAACGACGGTGAATATGATTATTCATATAATGCGTCAAATTCAATACACAATATGTGACGTGTACGCATTATGTGATAATACCATCACACAATGCATTATCATGGTCGACGCATGTATGCGACTGTCGCGTTATGTAACCTAAAATAGTATGAGAGTAGATCTTTGGAAACGACAGAACACGATACATATGCAATATTGCAGTCTCGGTTTGACTGTTCATGAACGGTAGTGAAATATGCTAGCTACCGCTCACTCACCCTAGTGCCGGGTATAGCAGAACTCAGTATTCATAAAACAATAGTATATACGTTTAACCGTCCCAGTATCTAACAAAATTGTATGCCCCGAAGAGCAAAATAAACAAAATGGAATTTAGTTGCTCCAGCGGTTATGAAGCCTGCTTATCAAAAGTAACAGCCGAAAGACTCAATTAAAAAGCAGACAACATATCCTATGAGTGGTTAAACAATACCCATAGCCTTTTATCGGCCGGAGTAGTAGAACCACCGAATCGAAAATTAAGTGTAGAAAACAAAAGCAATTGAAAATGTACCACCGATATCTAAATATAAATATCGGGCTCCAATCTCCAAAGATCAAATAAATAGCATTGCGTCAGACCCGTAACTACGCTGAGACACAGAAGCACTTACGCACGCACGCACTTACGCACGCACGCACGCACGCACGCTAGCACACACACACACACACACACACACATACACACATACACACATACACACATACACACGTACACACACACATACATACTTTCACACATACATACTTTCATATATACATACATAAAGATAAATAAAACTAAAACATTAAATACAACATTTGGAGACGGGGTTAGATTTGTATGAAAATTAATACTCGGACCGCGTAATTCGTTGGAAAAAACATATTAGGGACACATGTGGTCCAAGTCCGGTGCATGTACTCACCAACCGTATTACGTACACAAGTGAATAATTGTGTTTGTACTTTATAAATACACGAGTTATTTAAGTATCACCAGAATGGTGATATTCTATTTTTGTCACTAGGTAGCTTCATAACTATCTAGATATGTTAACTTTTTATCTAGATATCTGCAAAATATCTAGATGTCTATCAGGGGCCATATCAACAGCTAGGGTTAGTACTGTCCTCAGGGGCAATATCAACAGCTAGCGTAAGAACTGACCTCAGGGAAAAAATCAACAGCCAGCTTTTAAACATCCATAGGGATATTATCAACGTCTAGCGATAGTACTATCCTAAGGGACAATATCAACGGCTGGCGTTAGCACTGTCCTCTGGGGCCATATCAACTGCTAGTTTTAGTACTGTCTTAAGGGGCAATATCAACAGCTAGCGATAGTACTGTCCTCAGGGGCCATATCAACAGCCAGCGATAAACTGTCCTCAGGGCCATATCAACAGCCAACGTTAGTACTGTCCTTAGGTGCAATATCATCAGCTGGCGTAAGTAGTGTCCTCAGGGCCAATATTATCAGCTAGCATTAGTACTGTCCTCATGGGCAATATCAACAGCTAGCGTAAGAACTAACCTCATGGGAATATCAACAGCCAGCGTTTAAACATCCATAGGGATATTATCTAAATCTAGCGATAGTACTATCCTAAGGGGCAATATCAACAGCTAGCGTTAGTACTGTCCTCAAAGGCCATATAAACAGCTAGGTTTAGTACTGTCCTCTGGGGCCATATCAACAGCTAGTTTTAGTACCGTCCCTAGGGGCAGTATCAACAGCTAGCGATAGTACTGTCCTCGGGCTATATCAACAGCTAGGTTTATTACTGTCCTAAGGGGCAATATCAACAGCTATGGTTAGTTCTATATTAAGGTGCAATATCAACAGCTGACGTTAGTGCTGTCCTCTGGGGCCATAGCAACAGCTAGTTTTAGTCATGTCCCTAGGGGCAATATCAGCAGCTATCGATAGTAAAGTCATCAGGGTCCATAATAACAGCTAGCGTTATTACTGTCCTTAGGGGCAATATCAACAGCTACGTTTAGTACTCTCCTCAGGGGCAATATTAAATTGAATTGGATTTTATAGTCGCACCAACAGCTAAGGTCATATGGCGACTTTCCAGCTTCCACTGGTGGAGGAAGACCCCAGATGCCCCTCCGGGCAATTTTCGTGCACGGGCGGGCACCTGGGTAGAACCACCGACGTTCCGCAAGCCAGCTGGATAGCTTCCTCACATAAAGATTCCTAGGCCCCTGAGGGATCGAACCTACAGCGGTGAGGGGCAAATGATTCCAAGTCAGAGACTCTAACCACTCGGCCACGGACGCCCCAACACCTCGAATTAGTACTATCCTCAGGGGACATATCAACACCTAGCGTTATTATTGTTCTAAGGCGCAATATCAACGGCTAGGTTTAGGACTATCCTAAGGGGCAATATCAACAGCTGGCGTTATTACTGTCCTCAGGGGCAATATCAACAGCTTAGTAATGTCCTAAGGGGCAATATAAACAGCTAGAATTAGTACTGTCCTCAGGGGCCATATCAACAACTAGCGTTATTACTGTTCTAAGGGCCATATCAACATCTGGCGTTAATATTGTTCTAAGGGGCATTATCAGCAGCTAAGGTTATACTTACTTTTAGTACTATCCTAAAGGGCAATATCAGCTGGCGTTAGTACTGTCCTCTGGGGCCATATCAACAGCTAGTTTTAGTACCGTCCCTAGGGGCAGTATCAACATCTAGCGATAGTACTGTCCTAAGGGTAAACATCAACAGCTGGTGTTAGTACTGTCCTCAGGGGCTATATCAACAGCTAGATTTATTACTGTCCTCAGGGGCAATATCAACAGCTAGGGTTAGTTCTGTCTTAAGGGACAATATCAACAGCTGACGTTAGTACTGTCCTCTGGGGCCATATCAACAGCTAGTTTTAGTACTGTCCCTAGGAGCAATATCAGCAGCTATCGATAGTAAAGTCCTCAGGGGCCATATCAACAGCTAGGGTTATTACTGTTCTTAGGGGCAATATCAATAGCTGTGTTTAGTACTGTCCTCAGGGCGAATATTAACAGCTTGATAATATCCTAAGGGGCAATATCAACACCTGGAATTAGTACTATCCTCAGGGGCCATCATAGTACTGTCCTAAGGGTCAATATCAACAGCTGGCGTTAGTACTGTCCTCAGGAGCAATATCAACAGCTAGCGTTAGTACTATCTTAAGGGGCAATATCAGCAGCTGGTGTTAGTACTATCCTCAGGGGTCATATCAACAGCTAGGATTAGTACTGTCAATATCAACAGCCTGCGTTAGTATGGTCCTCAGTGGCAATATCAACAGCAAGCATTAGTACTGTCCTGAGGTACAATACAAACAACTAACGTAAGTACTGTCCTCAGTGGCAATATCAACAGCTAGCGTTAGTACTGTCCTAATGTGCATTATCAACAGCCTGCGTTAGTATGGTGCTCAGTGGCAATATCAACAGCCAGCGTTAGTAATGTCCTCTGGGGCCATATCAACAGCTAGTTTTAGTACTGTCCTAAGGTGCATTATCAACAGCTAGCGTTAATAATGTCCTCAGGAGCACTATCAAACGCTAGCGTTCGAACAATCCTCAGGTGCAATATCAACAGCTAGTCAGTAACATGCACAGGTATCAACAGCTAGCATATGTACTGTCCATATGGAAACAAACAGCTAGTGTCTTTAACATCCACATGTGCACTATCATCAGCCTTTGTTTTAACCACCATATAGATACTATGAACAGCCAGCGTTAGTACTGTCCTCAGAGGTAACATCAACGGGTAACATTAGTACTGTCCTCAAATACAATATCAACAGCTAGTGGTAGTACTGTCCTCCGAGGCAATATCAACAACCAGCGTTAGTACTGCCGTCATTGGCAATATCAACAGCCAGCGTTAATACTGGCCCCAGGGGCAATATCAATACAGTGAGCGTTATTATTGTTCTAAGGGGAGTATCGACATCTAGCGTTAGTACTGCCTTCAGGGGCAATCTCAATATATATCGTTAGTATTTGCCTCATTGACAATATCAACAGCCAGAGTTAGTACTGTCCTCATGGACACTATTAACAGCCAGCGTAACTAATGTCCTCAGGGGAAGTATAATTAGCCAGCGGTAGTACTGTTCTTAGGAGCAATATCAACAGCCAGCGTTAGTACTGTCCTAAGGGACAACATCAATATCCAGTGTGAGTAATGTCCACAGGGTCAAAATCAACAGCTAACGTTAGTACTGTTCTCATGGGCAATATCAACAGCTAACGTTAGTACTGTCCAAATGGGGCAACATCAACAGCAAGCGTTGGCAATATCAACAACCAGCGTAAGTACTGTCCTCAGGGGCAATATCAACAGCCAGCGTTAGTATTGTCCTCTGTGTCAAAATCAATAGCCAGAGTTAGTAATGTGCTCATGAGCAATATCAACAGGTAGGGTTAGGACTGTCATAATGGGCTATATCCACAGCTACCGTTATTACTGTCCTCAGGGGCAATATCAACAGCTAGCGTTAGTTTTGTCCTCATGGAGAATATCAACAGCTAGCTTTAACACTGTCCTCATTGGCAATATCAATAGCCACTTTTATTACTGCCTTAAAGGGAAATATCAACAGATAGCGTTTATACTGTCTTCGGGGCCAATATCAACATATAGCGTTAGTACTGCTTTCCAGGGGCAATATCAACTGCTACCGTAAGTACCATCCTCAGGGGCAATATCAGCAGCTAGCGTTAGTACTGTCCTCAATGGCAATATCAACTGCCTGCGTTGGTATTGTCCTCAGTGGCAATATCAACAGCCAGCGTTAGTACTGTTCTAAGTGTAATATCAACAGTTATCATTAGTAATGTCCTCGTGGGCGTTATCAAGGGCTAGCTGTAGAACTACAATATCAACAGCTAGTCTGTAACATGCACAAGTATCAACAGCAAGCTTTTGTTCTGTCTATATGGACACTATCAACAGCTATTGTCTCTAACATCCACATGAACAATATCAACAGCCAGCATCTTATAGGGATACTATCAACAGCTAGAGTTAGTACCGTCAACAAGTCACTATCAACAGGTAGCGATAGTCCTGTCCTCAGGGGCAATGTCAACAGCTAGCGTTAGTACTGTCCTAAGAGGCAATATCAACAGCTAGCGTTAGTACTGTCCTCAGGGGCAATATCGCCGGTTAGCGTTAGTCCTGTCCTAAAACGAGTACAGTCAGTACTACTAAACTCTACGAAAATATCACCTACTAGCTTCCATCGCTTTTGTACTGTCCTCAAGGACAACTTCAAGAATTAGCGTCAGTAAAGTCTTGAAAGACAAAATAAATTGCTTAGGTCACTTCCTTGAACCACAAAAGGTACATTATAGTCATATCCTTAAACGGTTTCTCACCAGTGTGTATGCATACTTGTCTTTTCGTTTACCCTACCTGTTTGCAAGCAATGTTGTTTCCCAAGTGAGTGCTTTTGATGAATGACCGTTCATTATTCGGACAAGGTACATGTACTGTGAAACTGCCATCCTTCGAAGGGGATGTTAAGCCGTTGACCAGGCCCATGTACAGGAAGGGCCACACCCTATATAATTATGCTCCTTACACATTTTGCTGAAATTCTGTGTTAATCAGTGACAACATGCCAGCAAAGCCTTCCTCGGAAACGAGGCTGTCATGATAATCAGAAATGTAGTTTAAAAAAAAGAACAGTGGGCTAGCACCTCTCCCCATAACCTGAGACGGGTGGACAGAGTATATTCCCCGCACCTCGTGTTGTTCCGTATTTAGTAACACAACCTACTCACATATCTGACGTTTGCCTGTTAACGTTGTCGATTTGTGTTAGCTGTGTTCGGGTTTAAGTTTCAAAACACAGAATACGTGTCAGCGCGAGATATGTCGAAAAGTAAAAATTTCAGAGATATTCACCTGATAAACATGAACTAGTCGTACGAAAATGTCTAGATCGATGAGGTATTCTTCTCTTTGGTGAGTTTTATGCATGCACGCTTGGTTGTTAACGTTTAATCTATTGCTGTATGACTGCTGTTAATGCATGCATTGCTTGATCTCTTCATGAACCTGTATTGATAAGGTCGACCCTGATACCTACTTATTCTAAAAGGGCATCACAGTAACTCTGTTGTAGGTACGCACCATAAGAGCTACGATTTTCGCTGCTAGAATATACCAAAAGCAATAATCAAGTCACATTGTACTAAGACATCATGTTCTTGCATATAAAGCTACTGGTACATTATAATGACAGAAAAAATGGGTGGTATTTAAACTAAAGGACTTTTTTATTTTTAAAAATGGTCTGCTTTAATGCAATAAGGTTCTTTTAAATCGTGTGTCAGTACTGTCCTCAGCGAAACAATAAACGGATACAGTCAATACTAATCTCTGCCAAAATATCACCTGCCAGCTTCACTGGGTTCAGTACTGTCCTCAAGGACAATATCAACACAGCTAGCGTCAGTACAGTCCTGAGGGACATAATAAACTGCTTAGGTGAATTTATTGATACGCGAAAGGGACGATATATTCATAACATAAACTCTGATATTGTACCTTAAACGGTTTTTCACCAGTGTGTATGCACACTTGTCATTTCGCTTACTCTATCATTTGCAAGCAATGTTTTTTTTCCAAGTGAGGGTTTTGGGCAAATGACCTTTCATTATTCGGGCAAGGTACTTTGAATCTTATGCCATCCTTCGAAGGAAATTTTTAAGACGTAGACCAGTCCCATGTAGGAAGAGCCATACGCTATATATGCTCATGGCATATCTCTTTGGATTTCTGTGTTAATGACGCAAAAGGTCCGTGGAGCTTTCCTCGGAAACGACGCTGCCATGATAATTAGACTAGATCATGTGCAGTATCTATAATTAGGAACATCGGGGACAGCACCTCTCCCCTAATCTGAAAGGGGTGGGTAGAGTATGTCCCTCCCCGCAACCCCCACAACACACACCCCACACGAACATTGTTCTTATATTATATGCAGATTCCCTATGCATGTGTACATGGTTTGATAACACATAACACATAATATACCAATAGTATTCATCAATTCACATGCAATTAATAAATCGTGTTCTTGCAAATAAACCGACTGGTACATTATAGAAGGAAGAGGTGATAATTAAGCTAAAGGAGAGTTTTGTTTTTTAAAAATAGTAAGTGGTAATGTCTAGGCGATGTGAGAGATGTCTCTAACTCCCTTTAAGTGTAATTATTTTAAACAGTAGGCGAATGTGGTGTATTCATTGCAGGATAAAATCCAAATAAGTCACATATATTAAGTTTTATTTCGTTAAATGATATAATATGGTATTTCTCCTGTATACTCATATGTATCGCTAATATTTCAGTTAATTCCTAGGCACTAGTAACTTCTACTTCTAACTGCTAAGGAAATATGAATTTAAAAAAAGAGCATACACATTCATATCCACGATTAAAGGCGTCATTGCGGCTGGTATAGCAGGTTATTAGGCACTAGTAACTTCTACTTTGCTAAAATGAGTAACTAGGCCTATTCGGAAAATTAAAGGACAATAGAAAACTCTCTCTCACATCGCCTAATAACTTAATGTATGTAGCTTATATGGCTTTCTCTCCTGTATGCATACTCACATTCGGACTACTGTTTTAAAAAAGTTAATTGAATTGATTGTTGTTTTAAGGCGCAACAACATATGAAAGGTTATATGGCGCCTAACAGGAACGAAAGTGTCAGGCTACTCATCCTCCATTTACATCAGATAAAATATGAAGATTGGGCCTAGAAACCTTCTTACCTGCAAAACTGCAGAATTGCTGCAAATTCTATAATAGACACGTCCATTTACGATGAGCAACGGTTTCCACGTTTGCATTCGCGGTCTCATGATAAAGACCTTGAATAGCATGATAAAAATGACAAAATGAATATGAATGAGTATGGGTAAAGGAGGGGTGGGGGGGGTGGGGGGGGCGGGGGTTGGGAGGTCCGACCCCTCTGTATGTGACGGTGTCTTTGTGAGATTGCAGTGGCTGTATTCTACCCCGCAACCCTCACGGGGAACAAATTAAAGTTAACAGATGACAGAGGACATCGTATTTCTCTTATCAGGGATATCTCTCACATCACCTAGACATTATCACTTGCTATCATTTAAGGAAATATAACAGAATGCTTAATATATTTGATTTTATATGGCTTCTCCCCTGTATGTATTCTTACATTCGCCTACTGTTTACTTCATAAGCCGTTACTACTTCCTAATTATTTTTTTAAACAGAAAGCGAATGTGATTATTCATATAATGCGTCAAAACTCAATTATGCAATGTTGACTTGTACGCATTATGTGACACAAACAGTTGTGTGTTTGTGTTTTGTGTTTTTTGTTGTTGTTGAGTGTTGTTTTGTGTTTTTTTTTGGGGGAGTGGGCAGTGGGTTGTGGGTTGCTGTGTTTTTTAAAGTTGCGCATACACCCCTTTAACTGGAAACAACGCGTGCGTGAGTTTGAGTGAGTGCGTGCTTGCTTGCGTGCGTCTATAATATTTGTGGTGTGTTTTTGGTTATTACATGTTTTAAGTTGCGCACCACCCCCAATGTCAAATCCTTTATCCGCCCCTGAGGAGGGTGCATGTCCCCCAGAATTTTTCTAAAGTAAGAAGACTTTATTTTATGGAATAATGCAAACTTGATCCGCCCATGCCCCAACCCCCTGCCTAACTAACAACCAAAGAACAATTCAAAATTACATTACGTTTCAGATTTTAGGTGGGGGTCCTCCAGGTGCCCGTAATGGACACACCCCCTAGACTCCATCCCACTACCACCTTGTACACCCCCAACCAACAAAATCTTACTATATACATATAGTTATTAATTTTTCAGATTTTAGCCTGGTGCAACCATACCCCACGGAATCCGCCCCTGGCCTCCCCTTACCACGAACCCACTTCTCCCCCATTATATTTCTTTACCTCGGTGTAAGTTTATGTCTGGTTACGGCACTGTGCGTGGAAAGTATATTGCGTGAAAGTTATGCCATAGGCATCATGACAGATGTTATACTCCTGCTTTTGTGAATTAGAGAATGTTGTGCTAGGATCGAAGGACATTCTATGCCGAGACCCGATTTGCAATCAATTGTAACTAGAAGAACGGTATTGAAACAAAGGTTGAAGGAACGCGTTTGGACCTAAAACAATCTGTAAAAACAAAAAGATCTTAAAGAAATCAAAAATCTAATTGTTTGTTTTTGTCTAGACTTGTATACAAATATCAAAACATATCAAATAATTGCAAAACTGTACACCAAAATACCTACCCCATGTAAGAGACCGTAGTAGACATGTATACAACAGCAGAGCACAACATCAGAGCATATCAAATAAATGAAAAACTGTACACCAGAAAAAATCCTACCCCATGTAAGAGACCATAGTGAAAAACAATTCGACACCCTGTAAGAGACCATAGTCAAAAACAAGCATACACCATGTAAGAGACCATAGTCAAAAGCAATCCTACCCCTTGTAAGAGACCACTATGGTCTCTTACATGGCAATGGGGTAGGAATTTTGGGTAGGATTGTTTTTGGTGTACGGTTTTTATTTTTTTTAAATATGTTTTGATGTTTGTATACATGTCTATAGAGAAATATAATATAACAAATAAAAAGAAGTTTTTTTCTGATTTGTTTTTGGTGTTTTTGTTTTCTTTTTTATGTTTATTTCCTTCAACCTGTCTATTGAAAATAACAATTTCTTCCAGTCATATTGTTGTGGTGGATGAGTGGTTAGCATACTTGGTCATACTTGCCTCTCATCCCAGACGTCACAGGTTCGATTTCCTCGGGTTAGATAAGCCTACTATGAAAGTATGCCATCCTCCGAAGTGTCCGTCATAGGTCCGTGTGCTGGGAGAGCTATACACGTGGTAATCGGTTATTCGTCAACAGAATTGCACATAATAAATGAAATTGCTTGTAGATAGTGGCAAAATATAAGAAACATATGCATCTAATCTATTTTATAACTCTAACACAATAGCATGTGTTTTTTTCAATATCGACGTGTGCTTCCAACTAAACGATTACAATACAAAACTTCCTCCCCTTAATCTGTTATAAATGGCGTTTTCACAATAAAATCGCAGTATATATGTGTTGCGTCCCTTTTGTTGTGAAACGCCATTTAGGGGCTCAGACAACAGCTGGAGCTTCGTCGGGGCATTATTGACAGGAGGGGCTCAAACAACAGCTAGTGGAGCTTGTACCCATTTTAACTTCGAGGCCTATGCAGCTGGTCTGCATGGACTTTCTATCCTTGGAGACGTCCAAGGGGGGTTACAAGGACGTGCTGGTCATCACTGACCATTTCACCAGATATGCCAAGGCAATCCCTTGCAGAAACCAGACGGCAAATACAACAGCCAAGGCGTTGTACGAGAACTTCATAGTTCATTATTCCTTCCCAGAGCAACTTCATAGGGACCAAGGCCGAAACTTTGAGTCAAAGGTCATCAAAGAGCTATGCAAGTTAGCGGATGTAAGGAAAAGTCGAACAACGCCATACCATCCGATGGGGAATGGAAGTGCCGAAAGGTTCAACAGGACTCTTCTAAAGTTGCTGGGAACACTACGAGAGGACCAGAAAAGTGACTGGAAGACATATATCCCGTCTCTGGTTCAAGCCTACAATTCCACAAGGAATGAGGCTACGGGTTACTCGCCACACTTCCTGATGTTTGGGTGGCACCCACGCCTGTCCATAGACACCTATCTTGGAACAGCACCAGGAAGTGAGGAAGCCAAGTCACCAGCAACCTACATCTCCAAACTTAGGAAAAAGATGGAGTATGCATACAAAGTCGCAGGAGATGTAGCAAAGAAGAGAGCCGACATAAGCAAGAGAAATTACGACAAACGGATTACAGAGAACAAGCTTGAGATTGGGGATATAGTTCTAGTAAGGAAAGTACATCTCCAAGGCAGACAGAAGCTTGCAGATAAGTGGGAGAGAGACCCATTTGTAATTCTGGACATTCCAGACAGCGATGTGCCTGTCTTCAGAGTCCAGTTAGAGACTGGCAAAGGTCCTGTCAGAACCCTGCACAGGAACCTTCTTCTGCCCTTCGTGTCGATTCCACCGACAGAACCCATAGAAACGACAGCTACTCTTCATCGCAAGAAGGAGACAAAACCAGCTGCACGCCCTAGGGTTGAGACTGTTTCGGGATCGGAATCGAGCACGTCAGAAGACATCAGTGACAGCCAACCGTATATCGTGCCCCAAAGAAGACATTCTTGGAGGACGGCACGTCGACAACCTGTGGTCAGAACCCCTCCCGATAGAAACCAGACTACAAAACCCGTTAAATGGAGGTGGTACCATTAGGTCAGAGGTAACCAGCAATAGGGAGCCGTTAGACGCAAGTCGAAACACTTCCGGTGACAGAACTGTGGATTCCACGGCTAGCAGGATTTCTTCAGTTGCTGACCGAACCCTAGATGTTGGTACTCCAACCACTGGCGTTTCAGAGATTGCAGTGAAACAGTTCTTATGGGAGAACCAGGGTCATCACCGGAATGACAACTTACGAAATCAGAGTGATCAGCCGCGGGCAACCACAGTCGCAGATAGCGGGCGGTCACCTAGCGACCCAGTTCCCATATCAAGAATCAGCCCAAGGAGACCAGTTAGGCAGAGACGACCACCCGACCGATTTGGAGAATGGGCATTGTAGTGAATCTAAGAATTTCTATTATTTTTCAGATTTCATTTCCCTCCAGGATGGCCCGTTCCATTAAAACAATTATTTGTTACGTGTAGACAGAATATGATATGATTTGTTATTTCTTATCGGTTAGCTTTACTCATTGTAAATTGTAGAAGCGATAAAATTACCGATTAATGAAATACATATTTTCCTTTCAGGTAACCGAATGGATTTAATAATTCATCAGAAATGAAGAAAGTTGTTTATTTTGCTCGTTAATACAAAACGTTGTAGTTTTTCAGAGCAAAGCAGAATAAATTTACATTTATTTTGTAGGTGTTCTTAATATCCTTATTGTCATTTGTATATACACTCAAGTGATATGAAAACGCAACACGGGAATTTCCGCTATATATTGTATGTACAATATGCTGCTTTTAATCGAATGGTACATGGCTACGTAAGACCTTTCCTTTTGGAAAAAATACTAAAACAACAAATAATACAGCAAATAGTATTCCTGCAATGTTTCATTATTCACAGAGTACGCGTTTGGCTCAATCATGTGAGCAAACTTAGGATGGAAAATTTTGCAAACAATTTACGTTAAATACAGTACTGAACTAGCTCAATTTTTCGAAGAGCAACTTCAACATTGATGAAGTTCTTGTTACAAAGTGTAGTGTGATTAAAACGTCTACAACATCACAGTTGTGTCCTTTCTCTAGTTAACTGCAACTTTTTTTTAAAAAAACATCTTGGGATTTCTTTGGAATATTATGTGCAATTAAGTGTGCAGTATATACAATATATAGCGGAAATTCCCGTGTTGCGTTTTCATATCACTTGAGTGTAGATGTATTTTAATATTTTAGATCATGACTGTCTGGAATATGGTTATATTCTGTCCAGGCAACCAACTATGTTTTAATTTTCATAATACTTTTAGGGCATTAACTACTCTGTGTTAATAGGTAATAAGGCAATATGAGTTGCTCCCCTCAACAAGGATTGATGAGACCAAGGTTTTACGAGTTGTCTCCCTTTGAGAAGCAACAATATCATTGTATTCTTTGTATCAGTCCATAGGAATTACCATGGAATACACTGGAAATACCAGGAGGTATTTCAAGACAGTGGGGGAATGTGTAACAGAGTGTTTATAAAGTGTTTTGATGATAAGATCAATTGTTTTAATTATATGTATGTGCTAAGCTGGCAAGCGCTCGTACTAACTGTTTCGTGGTGTTCTATGTTGCGTACTGTGTTGTCTCTGTGTTTATTGTGTCGATATTGTGTGAGTGAATGGTTTAGCGTGTTTATCGAGGGATGAGAGGTTCTCACTGCATGCAAGGGGTTGACACCCGATAACCCCTTATTGGCGCTAAAATGACTAACTCCCGCCTTCCTATCTCTACCTACGAGGCATTCTACATCTAGCTTTCTGAGGGTAAGGTCGCGAGACAAAACTTAGCTATAGTTTTATAGTTTATAGATCGGCTTTGCCATATTACATAAGCTCTTATCTTTGAGCATATTTATTGAGAAACGCATATTATGGATGCGATTCTGGTAAGACTATTTTAAGTGTTTTTATAGTATACATGTACGTGAAATGTTGAATTTGCTGAATTGAGCCGTTTAGCTTACCTGATAGATTTTCACTTAGTTTTACCGTTGTTGTTCTTATATGTTTCAGGCTCAAAATAATGGTTTAATTCGTATATTGCGAACCTGGACGAATAAATAGTTTAAACCTGGGAAGTTTTGTCTGTTTAAATCTTACACCCGAGACCCGTTTATAGGGATAAGCATGCTTTTTCTACAATATGTTTCATCACTTACATCTGCTCATGGATTTCCTTATCCGTTGAAGACAGAACAGACTTTTTTGACAATAATTGTAAGTAATTACTAGTAACTAAAATCTAACCTACTTGTAAACACATTACGTTTGAGCCTTCTAAGATCAAGTTAAATACTTTTAATTGCACTTGGCTTAAACAAGAACTGATCCTAATGCTCTACAGAGGGATTCTGATTTTACATGCTGCAATTTTATCTAACTAATTTAAATCACAAAGATTGACACCAACATTTATTCAACAATGTATCTATGTTTGATTTCTAATTTTTTTCTAAAAGATTTAGTGGAATATTGAATTTATACACCATAAATAATGATAACATATACCTTTTTGAATTTCACCCAAAGTGACCCATTCTTACCTTGAATTAGAATATCTAAATAAACACAAGATAACAAGTTTCATGCTGGCATACACTTCAGTGTCATTGTCTTAAAGGGACACATGACAGTCTTGAAGTGTTTATCAAATTTTGAAATTAGCATCTCAATTTGTTTATCAAATTTTGAGTTTTAAGTTCCTGTTATTCGACCATAGGTTTAAATATAATACTGGTGCAATATAACCAATAGTTAGAAATATACAAAAACAATATTTGATTTATACTATTCTTGAAATTAATAAAAAATGACTGAACAAACGTGAAATGCCAGGAGTTTTAATTTACAATGAAACGACTCTACTGCTTACAGACTTTAAGCGCAATACAAAGCTGATTGTAGACAGAATACTATCGGTTAGAAACAATTGTTTAAATATGCAAAGGAGTATACCTTTCTTTTTTCAGGGAGACATCACTGCGATACAGCTCTTTTATAATTGACATGGTCACATCATCTTTGCTATTTATCTAAATAGAGAATATTATGTCAGTGCCTTTTACTATCAAGTTTATTAGGCGAGGCTTAGAAAACGAAGAATGGCGAGCCATTCTTGGTTTTCGTGCCGAACTCGTTGTTTTGGCGCAGGACAAAATTCAATGATTAAACCAGATCATCAGAGTATACACAGAAAGTCAGGGTTTACAGTGTTTGAAATTAGCACTAAACCGAAGGTGAAAAACTAGTAAATTGTATATAGTCGGGTTAATTATGAAAATTGTAATAGTCCAATGATTATATAATAATACGGGCAGTGAACAAAAATCCCCATTTCTGTAAAAATGGATGTGTACTTTGTTGGCTACTCCGCCAGTATATTCTTCAAAACATCATTTTGAAGTACAAATGGATTAATAGGAAAAACCATTTTAATTTCAAATGTTACTTCCGTGATTTGAGACTGACAATGAGACTTACCATTAGGGACACACAGCAATTTTTGATTTTTTAAAAACTAGCAGCGTCCCATTAGTTTTTCTGCATATTTTGCATTTGTTCAATCATTAATATTAATTGTAAGAACAGTATGAAGCCTGTTAGTTTTTCTACATAACTTGCATTTGTTAAATCATTAATATTTAATTATAAGAACAGTACGAAGCAAATTATTTTTGCATATATAACTATGAACTGTCGATTACATTTCACCAAGTATATATTTAAACCTATGGTAGAATAACGAAGAAAAGTAACAACTCAAAATTGTATTTAAATATATGCAAGCAGATTTAACGTCCAACTGATACTGGATCATTAGTAAATCGAAAGGCTAATTTTGGGCGGCTGATTTTAATGCGTGAATTGAAAAAGACTTCAAGATTGCGTACCTTTAAAGATATCATTTGTTCAGCAGCATGTTTTGGTGTTGTTTACATATGGGCCGACCCCTCACCACCTTTTCCCCATAGTCTGATTTCAAATCATTCGCTGTTGTTTGAGCCCCTCCTGTTAATATCGCCCCGATGAAGCTCCAGCTGTTGTTTGAGCCCCTCTGTTAATATCGCCCCGACGAAGCTCCAGCTGTGTTTGAGCCCCTAAATGGCGTTTCACAACAAAAGGGACGCAACACATATATACTGCGATTTATTGTGAAAACGCCATTTATACAGATTAAGGGGAGGAAGTTTTGTATTGTAATCGTTTAGTTGAAGCACACGTCGATGTTGAAAAAAAACACATGCTATTGTGTTGGAGTTATACAATAGATTAGATGCCATCGGGGCGATATTAACAGGAGGGGCTCAAACAACAGCGAATGAGTTGAACCCCTCTCGATTTATCTGACGTTGTTGTTTGTTTGTTTGTTTTGTTTGTCCCCTTATGAACTGTCATATAACGATAACCTGTATTTTATGTACTGCCCCACTTCTTTTACTTTACTCTATGTACACACAGTCATTCTTGAATCACTGTATCACAACAAAAAGAGTAGAGGGTCCATTTAAAAATATGTTTCCGTTAAAATAGTGCTCACCAATAGGATAGCCCTAAGCCCGGGGCCTGTCAAAGTCTAGTTGTGGCTTGTTCCTTTTTGCCATATTTTACTATATAATTAATTCAGGATCTGTCAATATTAATTCAGGTCCTGCCTGTAAAAATATATTCCGTGAGGACTGACACATTAGAATAATTCCCGATAGGTCTGTGTTTACAAATGACACCCCACCCACAAATAGTCATAGATTATTTGACAACAGTAATGCTTTATCACAACAAAACGAGCTCATAGTTCATTTGAAAATATGTTTTCGTTATGAAAGCCATACAATATTCGCCATGACACAGTAGAATAATTCCCGATCGGTCTATGTTTACAAATAACACCCCACCCATCTTTTACACAACACACACATAGTCGAAGTTGATTTGACAACATTAACGCTGTATCACAACAAAATGAGCTCACGGCCCATTTAAAAATATGTTTTCGTAACGAAATCCATCGAATAACAGAAGTGAAACAGTAGAATATCTCCCAATCAGTCAATGTTTACATTTTCAATAGCATTTTTCTGCATGGGCAGCCGTCTTGAATTTATGTGTAGAAATCGCCATTCGACAGTGAATACCTGGCCTACTGTGCAAAGCATTGTGGGAGGCCAGGGAATCAGGCTACGGGAAATTTAAATTAGTGTTTGCCCTACTTTTTTCTCCAATCAGACGGAGAGGAATTAAAAAAAATTGCGAACTTATTCATGTAAGTATTAGTTAGAGGCTATGAAATGAAATTTTAATAATTAAGAAACCCTAAGGGAAGGAGCGCAGCAACTGACCGGGGTTTCTTAATTGTTAAAATTTCACTTCTTAGTAGCCTCTATCTAACTGACTTAGTGTTTGCCCTACTTTTTCCCGCGCTTCTACGAAACCACGCCTCTTAACACGTTCGCGCTTCTACTAAATCCGCCTCCTTGTGTCCAAACAAGCGCGTGCAATTTAGTAAGCGATTACTTAATGATTAAATGGTTACAATTGGTGATCGTTAGAAATTTACATGAATAAGTTCGCCATTTTTTTAAAATTTCTCACCGTCTGATTGGAGGAAAAAGTAGGGCAAACACTAAATTTCTAACGATCACCAATTTTAACCATTTAATCATTAAGTAATCGCTTACTAAATGGCACGCGCTTGTTTGGACACAGGCAGGCGGATTGAGTAGAAGCGCGAACGTGTTTAGAGACGTGGTTTCGTAGAAGCGCGAGGAAAAAGTAGGGCAAACACTGAGTTGAGGCTAAGAAGTGAAATTTTAACAATTAAGAAGCCCCGGTCAGTCGCTCAGTAGGGTTCAAATCACTCGCTGTTGTTTAAGTCCCTCCTGTCAATTATGTCCCGACGAAGCTCCAGCTGTCAATTATGCCCCTAAATGGCGGTTCACAACAAAAGGGACGCAACACATATATACTGCGATTTTATTGTGAAGACGCTATTTATAACAGATTAAGGGGAGGAAATTTGTATTGTAATCGTTAAGTTGAAGAACACGTCGATATTAAAAAAAACACATGCTATTGTGTTAGAGTTATAAAATAGATTAGATGTATATGTTTCTTATATTTTGCCACTATCTACACGCAATTTCATTTATTATGTGCAGTTCTGTTGACGAAATACCGATTACCTCGTGTATAGCTCTCCATACCCACGGACCTATGACTTTACACACCTCCTTCGGAGGATGGCATACTTTCATAGAAGGCTTATCTTACACGACGAAATCGAACCTGTGACGTCTGGGACGAGAGGCAAGTATGATCAAGTATGCTAACCACTCATCCACCACAACAATATGATTGGAAGAAATTGTTATTTTTAATACACAGGTAGAAGGAAATAAACATAAAAAAGAAAACAAAAAAAAGAAAAACAAATCAGAAAAAAACTTCTTTCTTTTTTGTTATATTATATTTTTATATAGACATGTATAGAAACATTAAAACATAACCATAGTGTTCTCTTACATGGGGTAGGATTGCTTTTGACTATGGTCTCTTACATGGTGTATGCTTGTTTTTGACTATGGACTCTTACACGGCGTCGAATTGTTTTTGATTATGGTCTCTTACATGGGGTAGGATTGTTTCTGGTGTACAGTTTTTCATTTATTTGATATGCTCTGATGTTGTGCTCTGCTGTTATATACATGTCTACTGCGGTCTCTTACATGGGGTAGGAATTGTGGGTAGGATTAATTTTGGTGTACAGTTTTGCAATTATTTGATATGTTTTGATATTTATATACAAGTCTAGACAAAAACAAAAAATCAGATTTTTTGATTTTTTTTTTTTTTTTTTTTTTTTTTTTTTTTTTTTTAGATCCAAACGCGTTCCTTCAACCTTTGTTTCAATACCGTTCTTCTAGTTACAACTGATTGCAAATCGGGTCCTGGTATGGTCTGGGATGTCGTGTTCTAAGGTGGATATAATATATAGGCATTCAATGTCTCCGATTCCTAGCACACATTCTCTAATTCACAAAAAGCGGAGTATACATCTGTTATGATGCTATGCATAACTTTCACGCAATAACTTTCACGCACAGTGCCGTAACCAGACATAAACTTACACCGAGGCAAAGAAATATATTGGGTGAGAAGTGGTTCGTGGGTCGGGGAGGGCAAGGGCGGATCCGGCGGGTATGGGTGCACCAGGCTAAAATCTGAAACATAATAATTATATGTATATAGTAAGCTTTTGTTGGTCGGGGTGTACATGTGGTAGTGGGATGGGTCTAGGGGTGGGTCCAGTGCGGGCACCGGGAGCACCCCCACATACAATTTGAAACGTGTGTATTTTGATTGTTCTTTGGTTGTTAGTTAGGCAGGGGTTGGGGGCATGGGCGGATCCAGTTTGCTTAAATCCATAAAATAAAGTCTTCTTACTTTAGAAAAATCTGGCGAGCATGCACCCTCCTCAGGGGCGGATAAAGGATTTGACATTGGGGGTGGGGCGCAAACAAGTAATAACCAAAACGCAGGCACGCACGCACACACGCACGCACTCACTCACTCACTCACTCACTCACTCACTCACTCACTCACTCACTCACTCACTCACTCACTCACTCACTCACGCACGCGTTGTTTCCAGTTAAGGGGTTGATGCGCAACTTTAAAAAACACTATTTACAGCCAACCCACAACCACTGCCCCCTCCCCACCCCCCCCCCCCCCCCCCCACAAAAAAAAACACCCACAAACAACACTCAACAACAACAAAAAGCACAAAAGCACAAAACAACAACTGTTTTTGTCACATAATGCGTACACGTCAACATTGCATATTGAGTTTTGACGCATTATATGAATAATCACATTCGGTGTCTGTTTAAAAAATAATTAGGTAGTAGTAACGGCTTAGGAAGTAAACAGTAGGCGAATGTGAGAATACATACAGGGGAGAAGCCATATAAATCAAATATATTAAGCCATTCTGTTATATTTCGTTAAATGATAGCAAGTGATACTGTCTAGGTGATGTGAGAGATATCCTGATAAGAGAAATACGATGTCTCTGTCATCTGTTAACTTTAATTTTGTTCCCCGTGAGGTTGCGGGGTAGAATACAACCACTGCAATCTCACAAAGACACCGTCACATACAGAGGGGTCGGACACACACATTCTTAATTTCATATTTATTTTGTCATTTTTTATCATGCCTATTCAAGGTTTATATCATGAGACCGCGTATGCAAACGTGGAAACGTGGCTCCATCGTAAATGGAGTGTCTATTATAGAATTTGCAGCAGTTCTGCAGTTTTGCAGGTAAGAAGGTTCTAGGCCCAATCTTCATATTTTATGTTGATGTAAATGGAGGATGAGCAGCCTGGCACGTTCGTTCCTGTTAGGCGCCATATAACCTTTCATGTGTTGTTGCGCCTTAAAACACAAATCAATTCAATTAACATTTTTTAAACAGTAGTCGAATGTGAGTACGCATACAGGAGAGAAGCCATATCAGCTATATACAGTAAGATATTAGGCGATGTGAGAGATATTTCTATTGTCCTTTAATTTTCCGAGTAGGCCTAGTTACTCATTTGAGCAAAGTAGAAGTTACTAGTGCCTAATTAACTGCTATACCAGCCGCAATTACGCATTAATCGTGGATATGAATGTGTATGCTCTTTTTTTAATTCATATTTCCTAAGCAGTTACTACTTCCTAATTAGAAGTAGATGTTACTAGTGCCTTGGAATTAACTGAAATATTAGCCGATACATATGAGTATACAGGAGAAATACCATATTATATCATTTAACGAAATAAAAACTTAATATATATGACTTATTTGGATTTTATCCTGCATGAATACACACATTCGCCTACTGTTTAAATTAATTACACTTAAAGGGTGTTAGAGACATCTCTCACATCGCCTAGACATTACCACTTACTATTTTTAAAAAACAAAACTGTCCTTTAGCTTAATTATCACCTCTTCCATCTATAATGTACCAGTCGGTTTATTTGCAAGAACACGATTTATTAATGCATGTGAATTGATGAATACTATTGGTATAGTATGTGTTACCTTATCAAATCTTGTACACATGCATAGAGAATCTGCATATAATATAAGAACAATGTTCGTGTAGGGTGTGTGTTGTGGGGGTTGCGCGGAGGGACATACTCTACCCACCCATTTCAGATTAGGGGAGAGGTGCTGTCCCCGCTGTTTCTAATTATAGATACTGCACACGATCTAGTCTAATTATCATGGCAGCGTCGTTTCCGAGGAAAGCTCCACGGGCCTTTTGCCTCATTAACACTGAAATTCAAAGAGATATGTCATGAGCATATATATGGTATGGCTCTTCCTACATGGGACTGGTCTTCGTCTTAACATTTCCTTCGAAGAATGGCATAAGATTCAAAGTAACTTGCCCGAATAATGAAAGGTCATTTGCCCAAAATCCTCACTTGAAATAAAACATTACTTGCAAATGACAGAGTAAGCGAAATGACAAGTGTCCGTACACACTGGTGAGAAACCGTTTCAGGTACAATATCAGAGTTTATGAATATATGGTCCCTTTCGCGTATCAATAAATTCACCTAAGCAGTTTATTATGTCCCTCAGGACTGTACTGACGCTAGCTGTGTTGATATTGTCCTTGATGACAGTACTGAACCCAGAGAAGCTGGCAGGTGATATTTTCACAGAGATTAGTATCGACCTTAATGCATTAAAGCAGACCATTTTTAAAAATAAAAACGTCCTTAAGTTTAAATACCACCCATTTTTCTGTCATTATAAAGTACCAGTAGCTTTATATGCAAGAACATGATGTCTTGATTAATACTTTTGGTATATTCTAGCAGCGAGAATCGTAGCTCTTACGGTGCGTACCTACAACAGAGTTACTGTGATGCCCTTTTAGAATAAGTAGGTATCAAGGTCGATCTTATCAAGACAGGTTCATGAAGAGAACAAGGAATGCATGCATAAACAGCCGTCATACAGCAATAGATTAAACGTTAACAACCAAGCGTGCATGCATAAAACTTACCAAAGAGAAGAATACCTCATCGATCTAGACATTTTCGTACGACTAGTTCATGTTTTTCAGGACAGTATCTCTAAAAAAATTACATTTCGACATATCTCGCGCTGACACGTATTCTGTGTTTTGAAACTTAAACCCGAACACAGCTAACACAAATCGACAACGTTAACAGGCAAACGTCAGATATATGAGTAGGTTGTGTTTCTAAATACGGAACAAGACGAGGTGCGGGGAATATACTCTGTCCACCCGTCTCAGGTTATGGGAAGAGGTGCTAGCCCACTGTTATTTTTTTTTAAACTACACACATTCATTTCTGATTACCATGACAGCCTCGTTTCCGACGAAGGCTTTGCTGGCATGTTGTCACTGATTAACACAGAATTTCAGCAAAATATGTAAGGAGCATAATTATATAGGGTGTGGCCCTTCCTGTACATGGGCCTGGTCAACGGATTAACATCCCCTTCGAAGTATGGCAGTTTCACAGTACATGTACCTTGCCCGAATAATGAACGGTCATTCATCAAAAGCACTTACTTGGGAAAAAGCATTGCTTGCAAACAGGTAGGGTAAACGAAAAGACAAGTATGCATACACACTGGTGAGAAACCGTTTAAGGATATGACTATATTGTTCCTTTTGTGTTTCAAGGAAGTGACCTAAGCAATTTATTTTGTCCTTCAAGGCTTTACTGACGCTAATTCTTGAAATTGTCCTTGAGGACAGTACAAAAGCGAGAGAAGCTAGTAGGTGATATTTTTGTAGAGTTTAGTAGTACTGACTGTATTCGTTTTAGGACAGGACTAACGCTAGCCGGCGATATTGCCCCTGAGGACAGTACTAACGCTAGCTGTTGATATTGCCTCTGAGGACAGTTCTAACGCTAGCTATTGACATTGCACCCTGAGGACAGGACTAAAGCTACCTGTTGATAGTGACTTCTGGACGGTACTAACTCTAGCTGTTGATAGTATCCCTATAATACGCTGGCTGTTGATATTGTTCATGTGGATGTTAAAGACAATAGCTGTTGATAGTGTCCATATAGACAGAACAAAAGCTTGCTGTTGATACCTGTGCATGTTACAGACTAGCTGTTGATATTGTAGTTCTACAGCTAGCTCTTGATAACGCCCACGAGGACATTACTAACGATAACTGTTGATATTACACTTAGGACAGTACTAACGCTGACTGTTGATATTGCCACTGAGGACAATACCAACGCAGGCAGTTGATATTGCCATTGAGGACAGTACTAACGCTAGCTGCTGATATTGCCCCTGAGGACGGTATTTACGGTAGAAGTTGATATTGCCCCTGGAAAGCATTACTAACGCTTAATGTTGATATTGGCCCCGAAGACATTATCAACGTAAACCTGTTGATATTTCCTTTAATGCTGTAATAAAAGTGGCTATTGATATTGCCAATGAGGACAGTGTTAAAGCTAACTGTTGATATTCTCCATGAGGACAAAACTATTGCAAGCTGTTGATATTTCCCCTGGGGACAGTACTAACGCTAGCTGTGGATATAGCCCATTATGACAGTACTAACCCTACCTGTTGATATTGCTCATGAGCACATTACTAACTCTGGCTATTGATTTTGACACTGAGGACAATACTAACGTTGGCTGTTGATATTGCCCCTGAGGACAGTACTTACGCTGGCTGTTGATATTGCCCATTAGGACAATACTAACGCTGGCTGTTGATGTTGCCCCTTTGGACAGTACTAACGTTAGCTGTTGATATTGCCCCTGAGAACAGTACTAATGTTAGCTGTTGATTTTGACCCTGTGGACATTACTCACACTGGATATTGATGTTGCCGCTTAGGACAGTACTAACGCTGGCTGTTGATATTTCCCCTAAGAACAGTACTAACGCTGGTTGTTTATACTTCCCCTAAGGATATTAATAACGCTGGCTGTTAATAGTGTCAATGAGGACAGTACTAACTTGTCAATGAGGCAAATACTAACGATATATATTGAGATTGCCCCTGAAGGCAGTACTAACGCTAGATGTCGATACTCACCTTAGGACAGTAATAACGCTCTCTGTATTGATATTGCCCCTGGGGCCAGTATTAACGCTGGCTGTTGATATTGCCTATGACGGCAGTACTAACGCTGGCTGTTGATATTGCCTCGGAGGACAGTACTACCACTAGCTGTTGATATTGTATTTGAGGACAGTACTAATGTTACCCGTTGATGTTGCCTCTAAGGACAGTACTAACGCTGGCTGTTCATAGTATCTCTATGGTGGTTAAAACAAAGGCTGATGATAGTGCACATGTGGATGTTAAAGACACTAGCTGTTTGTTTCTATACGGACAGTACATATGCTAGCTGTTGATACCTGTGCATGTTACTGACTAGCTGTTGATATTGCACCTGATGATTGTTCGGACGCTAGCGTTTGATAGTGCTCCTGCGGACATTATTAACGCTAGCTGTTGATAATGCACCTTAGGGCAGTACTAACGCTAGCTGTTGATATTGTCACTGACGACAGTACTTACGTTAGTTGTTGGTATTGCACTTCTGGACATTACTAACGCTGGCTGTTGATATTGCCACTGAGCATCATACTAACGCAGGCTGTTGATAATGCACATTAGGACAGTACTAACGTTAGCTGTTGATATTGCCACTGAGGACAGTACTTACGTTAGTTGTTTGTATTGTACTTCAGGACAGTACTAACGCTTGCTGTTGATATTGCCACTGACGACCATACTAACGCAGGCTGTTGATTTTGATGAAAGTACTAATTGTGTTGATATGACCCCTGAGGATAGTACTAACACCAGCTGCTGATATTGCCCCTTAAGATAGTACTAACGCTAGCTGTTGATATTGCCCCTGAGGACAGTACTAAACCTAGCTGTTGATATGGCCCCTGAGAACAGTACTAATACCAGATGTTGATATTGACCCTTAGGACAGTACTATCACTAACTGCTGATATTGCCCCTAAGGACAGTACTAAAACTAGCTGCTGATATGGCCCCAGAGGACAGTACTAACGCCGGCTGATGATATTGACCCTTAGGACAGTACTATCGCTAGCTGCTGATATTGCCTCTAAGGACGGTACTAAACCTAGCTGTTGATATGGCCCCTGAGGACAGTACTAACGCCAGCTGTTGATATTGCCCCTTAATATGGTACTAACGCTATATGTTGATATTGCCCCTAAGGACAGTACTAACGCCAGCTGTTGATATTGCCCCTTAGGATAGTCCTAAACCTAGCCGCTGATATTGCCTCTTAGAACAGTAATAACACTAACTGTTGATATGACCCCAGAGGATAGTACTAATTCTAGGTGTTGATATTGCCCCTTAGGATATTATTAAGCTGTTAATATTCGCCCTGAGGAGAGTACTAAACATAGCTATTGATATTGTCCCTAAGAACAGTAATAACCCTAGCTGTTGATATGGCCCCTGAGGACTTTACTATCGATAGCTGCTGATATTGCCCCTAGGGACAGTACTAAAGCTAACTGTTGATACGGCCCCAGAGGACAGTACTAACGTCAGCTGTTGATATTGTTCCTTAAGATAGAACTAACCCTAGCTGTTGATATTGCCCCTGAGGACAGTAATAAACCTAGCTGTTGATATAGCCCCTGAGGACAGTACTAACACCAGCTGTTGATATTGGCCCTAAGGACAGTACTATCGCTAGCTGTTGATACTGCCCCTAGGGACGGTACTAAAACTAGATGTTGATATGGCCCCAGAGGACAGTACTAACGCCAGCTGATATTGCCCTGTAGGATAGTATTAAAAGTAAATATAACCTTAGCTGTTGATAATGTCCCTTAGAACAATATTAACGCTAGATGTTGATATGGCCCTTAGAACAGTTATAACGGTAGCTGTTGATATGGCCTCTGAGGACAGTACTAATTCTAGCTGTTTATATTGCCCCTTAGGACATAACTAAGCTGTTGATATTGCCCCTGAGGACAGTAATAACGCCAGCTGTTGATATTGCCCCTTAAGATAGTACTAACGCTAGCTGTTGATATTGACCCTAAGGACAGTACTAACGCCAGATGTTGATATTTCCCCTTAGGATAGTCCTAAACCTAGCCGTTGATATTGCCCCTTAGAACAATAATAACGCTAGCTGTTGATATGGCCCCTGAGGATAGTACTAATTCTAGGTATTGATATTGCTCCTCAGGACATTATTAAGCTGTTGAGATTGTCCCTGAGGAGAGTACTAAACGTAGCTGTTGATATTGCCCCTAAGGACAGTAATAACGCTAGCTGTTAATATGGCCCCTGAGGACAGTAATAAACCTAGCTGTTGATATAGCCCGAGGACAGTACTATCGCTACCTGTTGATACAGTCCCTAGGAACGGTACTAAAACTAGCTGTTGATATGGCCCCTGAGGACAGTAATAAATCTAGCTGTTGATATAGCCCCTGAGCTACTAACGCCAGGTGTTGCTATTGGCCCTTAGGACAGTGCTATCACTAGCTGTTGATACTGCCCCTAGGGACGGTACTAGAACTAGCTGTTGATATGGCCCCAGAGGACAGTACTAAACCTAGCTGTTTATATGGCCTCTGAGTACAGTACTAACGCCAACTGCTGATATTGCCCCTAAGGACAGTACTAACGCCAGCTGTTGATATTGACCAATAGGACAGTACTATCGCTAGCTGATGATACTGCCCCTTAGGAGAGTACTAAATCTAGCAGTTGATATGGCCACAGAGGACAGTACTAACGCTAGCTGTTGATATTGCCCCTTAGGATAGTACTATCGCTAGATTTAGATAATATCCCTAAGGATGTTTAAACGCTGGCTGTTGATATTCCCATGAGGTCAGTTCTTACGCTAGCTGTTGATATTGCCCATGAGGACAGTACTAATGCTAGCTGATGATATTGGCCCTGAGGACACTACTTACGCCATCTGTTGATATTGCCTATTAGGACAGTACTAACGACAGCTGTTGATATTGGCCCCGAGGACACTACTTACGCCAGCTGATTATATTGCCCCTAAGGACAGTACTAACGTTGGCTGTTGATATGGCCCCCTGAGGACAGTACTATCGCTAGCTGTTGATATTGGCCCTTATGGCAGTACTAAAACTAGCAGTTGATATGGCTCCAGAGGACAGTGCTAACGCCAGCTGTTGATATTGTCCCTTAGGATAGTACTATCGCTAGATGTTGATAATATCCCTATGGATGTTTAAAAGCTGGCTGTTGATATTTTCCCTGAGGTCAGTTCTTACGCTAGCTGTTGATATTGCCCCTGAGGACAGTACTAACCCAAGCTGTTGATATGGCCCCTGATAGACATAGATATTTTGCAGTTATCTAGATAAAACGTTAAAATATCTAGATAGTTAGGTAGCTACCTATAGACAAAAATAGAATACCACCATTCTGGTGATACTTAAATAACCCGTGTATTTATAAAGTACAAATACAAATTATTCACTTGTGTACATAATATGGTCGGTGAGTACATGCACCGGACCTGGACCACATGTGTCCCTAATATGTTTTTTCCAACGAATTAGACACGTGTCCTTAATTCGACTGAATTACATTATGCGGTCCGAGTATTAACTTTCATACCCATCTAACCCCGTCTCCAAGAAGTGAAAGCGGGGTTGGCTGGGGTATGAAATAAAACCTTAAATTTGGCTTTAAAAAGGTGATTATTGTAAAATTAAAACATTTAATAGGTAATTGTAAACAGGTTATCGCGTTATTTCAGTAAAACATGTTTTTAAACGTGTTTTATTGCCAAAAATATCCGTTATAAAATCCTGCTAATATAAGCTTTCCCATCGCTTAATGGTATTAAGGCGGGACCACGTAATGAGGGGCACGTGTGCGAAATTCTGTCTGGCTCAAATACGGTTCCACAGACCACTTTGTATTGCACTGATCATGAGAGGTATATTACCTTTGATTTTCAATATATGTTTGCATATACTAGTATCATTAAATGAACTAGTTTTCACTATCGGTTAAGAATGTCTTCAAGTGTGTACATGATTTCCTTATTTTGTATCATTGGTATGTCTGATGCTTGGTGGTATTATATATGTCCTATTACAGTTATATGTTGCCTTTCACTTATAGAGATATAATTAATGAATTGTCAATTAGAAGCCATATCTCATTACTTTCCCGATTACAAAAAAAGTAGTCTCTGGTTCAAGAATCAATAACATTGTGATTAAACATGATTGTTGTGTTTAATTATTTGTTTAGTTTTATTTATCTTTATTTATGTATATATGAAAGTATGTATGTGTGAAAGTATGTATGTGTGTGTGTATGTGTGTATGTGTGTGTGTGCGTGTGTGCGTGTGTGCATGCGTGCGTGCGTGCGTCGTGCGTAAGTTAGTGCGTAAGTAAGTGCGTAAGTACGTTCGTGCGTAAGTGCGTGCGTGCGTGCGTGCTTCTATGTCTCAGCGTAGTTACGGGTCTGACGCAATGCTATTTATTTGATCTTTGGAGATTGGAGCCCGATATATATATTTAGATATCGGTGGTACATTTTCAATTGCTTTTGTTTTCTACACTTAATTTTCGATTCGGTGGTTCCACTACTCCGGCCGATAAAAGGCTATGGGTATTGTTTAACCACTCATAGGATATGTTGTCTGCTTTTTAATTGAGTCTTTCGGCTGTTACTTTTGATAAGCAGGCTGCATAACCGCTGGAGCAACTAAATTCCATTTTGTTTATTTTGCTCTTCGGGGCATACACTTTTGTTAGTTACTGGGACGGTTAAACGTATATACTATTGTTTTATGAATACTGAGTTCTGCTATACCCGACACTAGGGTGAGTGAGCGGTAGCTAGCATATTTCACTACCGTTCATGAACAGTCAAATGCATATGTATCGTGTTCTGTCGTTTCCAAAGGTCTACTCTCATACTCTTTTAAGTTACATAACTCGGCAGTCGCATACATGCGTCGACCATGACAATGCATTGTGTGATGGTATTATCACATAATGCGTACACGTCACATATTGCGTATTGAATTTGACGCATTATATGAATAATCATATTCACCGTCGTTTCCAAGGAAAGCTCTACGTGTATTTTGCGTCACTGATTAACACATAATTTCATCAAGATCTATAATGAGCAAATGGGACTGTTCAAAGGCTTAAAATCTCAATCGAAGGAGGGCGCACGTGTCACAGAACCTTGCCCTAATAATTAACGGTCAATTAAAGCTCTCATTTAGAAAAAAAACACATAAAGGTAGGGTAAACGAAAAGACGACTATGCATACACATACACACTGGTGAGAAACCGTTTAATATTAAATATCACAAGTTATGAATATATTGTCCTGGACAATACCCACACCATCTGTCACTAAGGTACCTGTACTCAATACACACTTCATTTATCAACAAGGTCCCTATGGACAATCATGACGCCATCTACCAATACGGTCCGTTTCAACAATACTTACACCATGTGTCAATAAGGTCCATAAAGACAACAATACTGACACCATCTCTCAATAAGGTCTCTATAGACAATAATGACACAATCTTTCAATAAGGTCCCAAAATAAAAAAACTGATGCCACATGTCACTATTGTCCCTATTTGCTATACATCTGTCAATAAGGTCCCTATGCACAATACAGAATCGACCCATATAGACCACACTAACTCCATGTATCGATAACGTCGTTATTGACCAAACAAGCACACTGTCTTAATAAGTTTCTGATAGGAAATACTGAGGCTATCTGTCAATAAGGTCCCAATCAACAATGATGGCAAAATCTGTGAATAAGGTTCATATATACAATACTGACGCGATCTGTCAACAATATTGACGCCATCTGTCGATAAGATACCCTATCAACAGTAATGACGCCACCTGTAAATATGGTCCGTATAGACCATACTGACGTCATCTGGCGATAATGTCACTATTGAAAATACTGAAACAATCTGTCAAAAAGGTCCCTATAGACACTGTGTACGTAATCTGTCAATACGGTCCTTATAGTCAATATAGGCACAATGCATCAATTGGGACCCTATATACAATATGAACTCCATCTGTCAATAAGGTTTCTTTGGACAATACCAACATCATCTGTCACTAAGGTACCTGTATCCAATACGAACTTCATTTGTCAACAATGTACCTGTGTACAATAATGACGCCATCTATCAATAGGATCCCTTTCAACGATATTTACGCCATGCGTCAATATGCTCTCTTTAGACAACACAGACTATGTCTGTTAATAACGAACCTACAGACCATACTGACGCCATCTGTCAATTTGTCAATAAGGTCCATGTTGACAATACTTATGCCATCTATAAATAAGGTTCCTATAGACAGTGCATACGGCATCTTTCAATAAGGTCCTTACAGACAATACAGTCGGCATCTGTCATTAGGTCCTTATAAACAGTACAGACGGATCTGTCAATAATGCACCTTTAGACAATACTGACGCTTTCTGTCAATAAGGTCCCTATAGACAATACTTAAGCCATCTATCAATAAGGTTCCTACAGACAGTACATACGGCATCTGTCAATAAGGTCCTTACAGACAATACAGTCGGCATCTGTCATTAGGTCCCTATAAACAGTACAGACGGCATCTGCCAATAATGCACCTATAGACTATACTGGCGCATTCTAATAAGGTCCCTATAGACAATACTTACGCCATCAGTCAATAAGGTCCCTATAGACAATACAGACGGCATCTGTCAATAAGGTCCCTATACATAATACAGACGGCATCTGCCAATAAGGTCCCTATAGACAATACAGACGGCATCTGTCAATAAAGTCCCTATACCTAATACAGACGACTTTTGTCAATAAGGTCTCTATAGACAGTACAGACGGCATCTGTCAATTAGGTCCCTATAGACAATACAGGCGGCATCTGTCAATAAGGTCCCTATACATAATACAGACGCCATCTGTCAATAAGGTCCCTATAGACAGTACAGACGGCATCTGTCAATAAGGTCCCTATAAACGGTACATACGGCATCTGTCATTAATGCCCCTATCGAAAATACAGACGCCGTCTGTCACTAATACCCCTACAGACAATACAGACGGAATCTGTCAATAAGGTCCCTATAGACAATACAGACGGCATCTGACATTAAGGTCCCTACAGACAATACAGACGGCATGTGCCAATAAGGTCCTTATAGACAATACAGACGGCATCTGTCAATGAGGTCATTATAAACAGTACAGACGGCACTTGTCAATATTACCCCTATAGACAATACTTACGCCATCTGCCAATAAGGTCGCAATATACAATACAGACGGCATCTGTCAATAAGGTCCCTATAGACAATACAGACGGCATCTGACATTAAGGTCCCTACAGACAATACGGACGGCATGTGCCAATAAGTCCTATAGACAATACAGACGGCATCTGTCAATAAGGTCATTATAAACAGTACAGACGGCACTTGTTAATATTACCCATATAGACAATAGTGACGCCATCTGCCAATAAGGTCGCAATATACAATACACACGGCATCTGTCAATAAGGTCCCTATAGACAATACAGGCGTCATCTGTCAATAAGACCCCTATAGACAATACAGCCAGCATCTGTCGATAAGGTCCCTATGGACAACAGAGACGGCATCTGTCAATAATGCCCTTATGGACAATACAGACGGCATCTTTCAATAAGGTCTTTATAGAAAATACAGACGGCATCTGTCAATAAGGTCCCTACAGACAATACAGTCGACGTTTGTCAATAAGGTCCATATAAACAGTACAGACGGCATCTGTCAGTATTGCACCTTTAGACAAAACTGACGTATTCAGTCAATAAGGTCCCTATAGACAAAACTTACGCCATTTATCAATAAGGTTCCTATGGACAATACACACGGCATCTGTCAATAAGGTCACTACAGACAATACATAAGGCTTCTGTCAATAAGGTCCCTACAGACAATACAGTCGATATCTGTCAATAATGCCCCTACAGACAATATAGACGGCATCTGTCAATCAGGTCCTTATAAACAATATAGACGGAATCTGTCAATAACGTCCCAATAGCCAATACAGACAGCATCTGCCAATAAGGTCCTATAGACAATACTTCCGCCATCTGTCAATAAGGTCCCTGTAAACAGTATAAACTTATTGGCAGATGCCGTCTGTATTGTCTATAGGGAGCTTATTGAAAGATGCCGTATGTATTATCTGTAGCGGCATTATTGACAGATGCCGTCTGTACTGTTTATATGGACCTTATTAACAGATGCCGTCTGTATTGTCTATAGAGACGTTATTGACAGAAGCCGTTTGTATTGTCAATAGGGACATTTTTGACAGATGTCGTCTGTGTTGTCCATAGGGGCCTTATTGACAGAGGCAGTCTGTATTGTCTATAGGTAGCTTATTAAAGATGCCGTATGTATTGTCTGTAGGCACCTTAATGTCAGATGTCGTCTGTATGGTCTATAGGGACCTTCTTGACAGAATGCGTCTGTATTGTCTGTAGGGACATTATAGACATATGCCGTCTATATTATCTTTAGGGACCTTATTGACAGATGCCGTGTGTATTGTTTATAGGGACCTTATTGACAAATGACGTATGTTTGTCAATAGAAAAATATTGACAGATGCTGTATGTACTGTCTATTGGGACCTTATTGACAGATGAAGCCTGTATTGTCTGTAGGGACCTTATTGACATATGCCGCCTATACTGTCTATAGGGACCTTTTTGACAGATGCCGTCTGTATTGTTATAGGGACCTTATTAACATATGCCGTCTGTATTGTCTATAGGGACGTTATTGACAGATGCCATATGTATTGTATATAGGGACCTAATTGACAGATGTCGTCTGTGTTGTCCATAGGGGCCTTATTGACAGATGCCGCCGATATTGCCGATAGGGGCATTAATGACAGATGCCGTATGTTTTGTCTATAGGGACCTTATTGACAGATACCGTCTGTACTGTCTATAGGGACATTATTGACAGATGCCGTCTGTACTGTCTATAGGGACCTTATTGACACATGTCGTCTGTATTATGTATAGGGACCTTATTGACAGATGTCGTCTGTGTTTTCCATAGGGCCCTTATTGACAGATGCCGCCTATATTGTCTCTATGAACCTTATTGACAGATGCCGTCTGTATTGTCTATAGGGAGTTTATTGAAAGATGCCGTGTGTATTATCTGTAGCGGCATTATTGACAGATGCCGTCTGTACTGTTTATAGGGACCTTATTGACAGATGGCGTAAGTATTGTCTGTAGGATCTTATTGACAGATGCCGTCTGTATTGTTTATATGGAGCTTATTGAAAGATGCCGTATGTATTATGTGTAGCGGCATTATTGACAGATGCCGTCTGTACTGTTTATAGGGACCTTATTGGCAGATGGCGTAAGTTTTGTCTATAGGGACCTTATTGACAGATGCCGTCTGTATTGTCCATAGGGACCTTATTGACAGATGTCGTATGTGTTGTCCATAGGGCCCTTATTGACAGATGCCGCCTATATTGTCTATAGGGACCTTATTGACAGATGCCGTCTGTATTGTTTATGAGGACCTTATTGACAGATGCCGTCTGTATTGTCTGTAGGGGCATTATTGACAGATGCTGTCTGTATTGTCCATAGGAACTTTATTGGCAGATGTCGTATGTGTTGTCGATAGGGCCCTTATTGACAGATGCCGCCTATATTGTCTATAGGGACCTTATTGACAGATGCCGTCTGTATTGTTTAAAAGGACCTTATTGACAGATGCCGTCTGTATAGTCTGTAGGGGCATTATTGACAGATGCTGTTTTTTTTGTCTATACGGACCTTATCGACAGATGGCGTCTATATGGTCTATAGGGACCTTTTTGACAGAATGCATCAGTATTGTCTGTAGGTGCATTGTCGACAGATGCCGTCTGTACTGTTTATAGGGACCTTATTGATAGAAATCAACTGTTTTGTATGTAGGGACCTTATTGACAGAAGCCTTCTGTACTGTCTTTAGGGACCTTATTGACAGATGCCGTGTGTATTGTCTATAGGAACCTTATTGATAGATGGCGTAAGTATTTTCTATAGGGACCTTATTGGCAGAATGCGTCAGTAATGTCTGAAGGTGCATTATTGACGGATGCCGTCTGTACTGTTTATAAGGACCTTATTGACAGACGCCGACTGTATTGTCTATAGGGACCTTATTGACAGATGTCGTCTGTATTGTCTATAGGAACCTTATTGACAGATGCCATATGTATTGTCTATAAAGACCTTATTGAAAGATGCCGTCTGTATTGTCCATATGTGCAATATTGACAGATGCCGTCTCTGTTGTCAATAGGGACCTTATTGACAGATGCCGTCTGTATTGTCTATTGCGACCTTATTGGCAGATGGCGTCAGTATTGTCTATAGGGGCATAAGTGTCAGATGGCGTCTGTATTGTCGATAGGGGCATTAATGACAGATGCCGTATGTATTGTCTATAGGGACCTTCTTGACAGATGGCGTCTATATTGTCTATTGCGACCTTATTGTCAGATGGCGTCAGTATTGTCTATAGGGGCATTAGTGACAGATGGCGTCTGCATTGTCGGTAGGGGCATTAATGACAGATGCCGTATGTTTTGTCAACATCAACCTTATTGACAGATTGACAGATGGCGCCAGTATGGTCTGTAGGTTCGTTATTGACAGACATAGTCTGTCCTGTCTATAGAGAGCATATTGACGCATGGCGTAAATATTGTTGAAAGGAAACTTATTGATGGATGGCGTCATTATTGTACATAGGTACATTGTTGACAAATGAAGTTTGTATTGGATACAGGTACCTTAGTGACAGATGATGTTGGTATTGTCCAAAGAAACCTTATTGACATATGGAGTTCTTATTGTATATAGGGTACCAATTGATTGATTGTGCCTATATTGACTATCAGGACCGTATTGACAGATAACGTACACACTGTCCATAGGGACATTTTTGACAGATGGTGTCAGTATTTTCAATAGGGACGTTATCGCCAGATGACGTCAGTATGGTCTATACGGACCATATTTACAGTTGGCGTCATTACTGTTGATAGGGTATCTTATCGACAGATGGCGTCAATATTGTTGATAGAGACCTTATTGACAGATCGCGTCAGTATTGTATATATGGACCTTATTGACAGATTTTGCCATCATTGTTGATTGGGACCTTATTGACAGATAGCCTCAGTATTTCTATCAGGAACTTATTGAGAGAGTGTGCTTGTTTGGTCAATAACGACGTTATCGATACATGGAGTTAGTGTGGTCTATACGGATCAAGTCTGTATTGTGCATAGGGACCTTATTTACAGATGTATAGCAAATAGGGACACTAGTGACATGTGGCATCAGTTTTTTTATTTTGGGACCTTATTGAAAGATTGTGTCATTATTGTCTATAGAGACCTTATTGAGAGATGGTGTCAGTAGTGTTGATTGGGACCTTATTGGCCGATAGAGTCAGTATTGTCTTAATGGACCTTATTGAAAGATGGTGTTTGTTTTGTCAATAAGGAATGTATTGACAGACGGCGTCAATATGATCTGAATGGACGTTACTGTTGACAGACGTAGTCCGTGCTGTCTTTATTGGCACATGGCGTAAGTATTGTTGAAACGGACCGTATTGGTAGATGACGTCATAATTGTCCATAGGGACCTTGTTGATAAATGAAGTGTGAATTGCGTATAGGTACCTTAGTGACAGATGGTGTGGGTATTGTCCATAGAGACCTTATTGACAGATGGAGTTCATATTGTCTATAGGGACCTAACTGACAGACGGCGTCTGTATTGTTGAAAGGGACCTTATTGTCAGATGACGTCAGTATTGTTTATATGGACCTTATTGACAAATGGCGCCGGAATTGTTGCTTGGGACTTAATTGACAAATAATGTTTGTTTTGTCACTAAGGACCTCATTAAGGAATTGACAGATGTCGTTTATACTGTCCTCAGGGGCAATATCGACAGATAATCTTACTACTTTCCTCAGGTGCAATATCTACAGAGCCATTTACCGTTAGTACTGTCCTCAGGGGGCAATGTGAACAGCTAGTGTGGGTATAGTCCTGAGGGCAACATTTTCGGCTTTGGTCACTTCCTTGATGAGCGAAAGTGATATATTCAAAACCTGTGATATTTAATCTTTAAACGGTTTCTCACCCAGTGTGTACGAGTATGCTGCTCTATTCCCTAATCTGAGAATAGTGGGCAGAGTATATTCCCCTCACCCTCCCATAACACACCCGAATAATTTGCTTACTTTATGTGTGAATCACCTATACATGTAAACATGCTTGGAATAATAGAAATAGGTATAGAAATCGAATAGGAATTGCAGCTTTCACAGAAACATGCAGAACGCAGTAAACCCCCAAAACACGCAAACAGACAAACAAGAAGGCAAAAGTAATAATAAATGCAAACTACATCACAAAACACAAAAGGGTTAAAAATAATAAGAATTAAGAATATAATAATAATATTCACCAAGTCACACTTTACTTAAGAGATCAAATGCTTGCATAAAAACCTACTGGTAACTTATAAAGTCATAAGAAAGGTATGCTACTAAGCAACAGGCTATATTATATGATCAACTTTAATATAATAATGATCAAGCTTAATAAATAATTATATTGTTTTAAATCATGTAACAATACTGTTCTCAGGGCAAAAAAGGATATAATAATACAGTCAGTACTAAACTCTGCAATAATATCACCTGCTAGCTTCCATCGCTCAGTACTGTGCTCTAGGACAATATCAACAGATAGCATCAGTAAAGTTCTTAATGACAAACTAAATTACTTCGGTCACTTCCTTGATACGCGAAAGTGACGATATATTCATAACCTGTGATATTTAATCTTAAACGGTTTCTCACCAGTGTGTATGCCGCACATGAAATCCGAGAGTGATGGGCAGAGTATTTCACCCCATACACCCGACCCAACCCCACCCCGCATTCACCCACCCTTTCCGAATAGTTTGCTTAATTTATGTGTTGATGACCTGTACATGTGAACATGCTTGGATAATATCACTAAGAATATAACAAATGTATTCCGCAAGTCACAATATTTAAGTAAGAAAAAAATGCTTGTATACAAATATAAACCTGCTGGTAGTTTATAAACACAGAATAAAGTAAGGCAATTAAGCGACAGTTTATTTTTAATGATCTGCTTTAATATAATAATTGTATTCTTTGTAAATCATGTGTCAGTACTGTCCTCAGTGAAAAAAAAAAACCGGATACGGTTAATACTATACTCTGCGAAAATATCACCTACTAGCTTTCATTGCTTCAGTACTATACTTAAAGACCATATCAACAGCTAGCGTCAGTAAACTCCTGAACGGTTTATTAAATTAATTAGGTCACTTCCTTGATACGCGAAAGGGACAATATATGCATAAATTGTGATATTTAATATTAAACGGTTTCTCACCAGTGTGTATGTGTACGCATAGTTGTCTTTTCGTTTATCCTACCTTTATGTTTTATTCTAAATGAGAGCTTTAGTTGACCGTTAATTATTAGGGCAAGGTACTGTGAAACGTGTGCCATCCTTCGATGGAGATTTTAAGCCGTTGAACAGTCCCATGTACAGGATGTATTTGCTCATTATAGATCTTGATGAAATTATGTGTTACTCAGTAACGCAAAATACACGTAGAGCTTTCCTTGGAAACGACGTTGTCATGATAATTGGATTTGAGTACGTGCAGTATCAAAAATTAGGAACTGACTGGGTCAGCACCTCTCCCCCTAATCTGAAAATGATGGGCAGAGAATGTCCCTCTCCATCCTCATACACCCTGCATGAATATTTTGCTTATATTACGTGTTGATTCCCAATGCACGTGTACGTGGTTTGATAAGGTAACATATTATTCGTCAATTCGCATGTACTTAAGAAATCATGTTTTTCCAAATAAACCGACAGGTACATTATAGAAGAAAGAGGTTATAATTAAGCTAAATGACACTTTTGTTTTTAAAAACAGTAAGTGATATTGTTTAGCATCCGTTATGTATAATTATTTTAAACAGTAGGCGATTGTGTGTATTCATGCAGGAGAAAAGCCAACTAAGTCACATGTATTACGTTTTTCTTTCGTTAAATGATAGAATATATTATTTCTCCTTTATATTCATATTTATCGGCTTATATAGCCGTTCGTTCCAATGCACTAGTATCTTCTAATTAGGAAGTAGTAACTTCGTTGGAAATACGAATTAGCTTCACACACGTCAAAAAGGGTATACACATACATATCCACGATTAATGGGTAATGGGTAGTACAATTAGAAAACAAGTTCTTATCAAGCATTATTTAGTACATAAAACCATGGACATACATACTCATATCCATGCTAACCAGAAAATGGTATTTCTCCTGTATACTCATATACATCGGGTGGTATAAGAGTCAATTAGGCAGAAATAACTTATACTTTACTAAATGAGTAACTAGTGCTATGCGGAAACTTAAAGGACAGTATATACATCTTTCTCATCACCAAGACATTATCACTAAATATTTTTAATCGAAAAATAACTGAATATCTTAACTTTTGTCGCTTATATGGCTTCTCCTCTGTATGTATACTCACATTAGACTACCGTTTTAAAAATAAATTAACGGATGAAAGAGACACCCTATTTCTTTTGTAAACTTATATGCATCATCTGGTACAGGAGGGAATTATGCACTAATACCTTCTACTGAACTAAATTCGGTATACAGAAATTTATTTTTAAACAGTAGGTGAATATGATTATTCATATAATGCGTCAAATTCAATACGCAATATGTGACCTGTACGCATTATGTGATAATACCATCACACATTGCATTGTCATCACGACGCATGTATGCGACTGCTGCGTTAAAAGAGTATGAGAGTAGACCTTTGGAAACGACAGAACACGATACATATGAAATATTGCTGTCTGTCTGACTGTTCATGAACAGTAGTGAAATATGCTAGCTACCGCTCACTCACCCTAGTGCCGGGTATAGCAGAACTCAATATTCATAAAACAATAGTATATACGTTTAACCGTCCCAGTATTTAACAAAAGTGTATGCCCCGAAGAGCAAAATAAACAAAATGGATTTAGTTGCTCCAGCGGTTATGAAGCCTGCGTATCAAAAGTAACAGCCGAAAGACTCAATTAAAAAGCAGACAACATATCCTATGAGTGGTCAAACAATACCCATAGCCTTTTATCGGCCGGAGTAGTGGAACCACCGAATCGAAAATTAAGTATAGAAAACAAAAGCAATTGAAAATCTAAATATAAATATCGGGCTCCAATCTCAAAAGATCAAATAAATAACATTGCGTCATACCCGTAACTACGCTGAGACATAGAAGCACGCACGCACGCACGCATATACACACACACACACATACACACATGCACACACACACACATACATACTTTCACACACACATACTTTCATATATACATAAATAAAGATAAATAAAACTAAACAAATAATTAAATACAACAATCATGTTTAATCACAATGTTATTGATTCTTGAACCAAAATCAAAGGTAATATACCTCTCATGATCAGTGCTATACAAAGTGGTATGTGGAACCGTTTTTGAGCCAGACAGAATTACGCACACGTGCCCCTCATTACGTGGTCCCGCATTAATACCATTAAGCGATGGAAAAGCTTATATTAGCAGTATTTTATAACGGATATTTTTGACAATAAAACACGTTAAAAACATGTTTTACTGAAATAACGCGATAACCTGTTTACAATTACCTATTAAATGTTTTAATTTTACAAGATACAATTTTTTAAAGCCAAATTTAAGGTTTTATTTCATACCCCAGCCAACCCCGCTTTCACTTCTTGGAGACGGGGTTAGATGGGTATGAAAGTTAATACTCGGACCGCGTAATGTAATTAAGGACACGTGTCTAATTCATTGGAAAAGACATATTAGGGACACATGTGGTCCAAGTCGGGTGCATGTACTCACCAACCGTATTACGTACACAAGTGAATAATTTTATTTGTGCTTTATAAATACATGAGTTATTTAAGTATCACCAGAATGGTGGTATTCTATTTTTGTCACTAGGTAGCTACATATTTATCTAAATATTTTTAACGTTTTATCTAGATAACTGCAAAATATCTAGATGTCTATCAGGGGCCATATCAACAGCTTGGGTTAGTACTGTCCTCAGGGGCAATATCAACATCTAGCGTAAGAACTGACCTCAGGGAAAATATCAACAGCCAGCTTTAAACATCCATAGGGATATTATCGACATCTAGCGATAGTACTATCCTAAGGGGCAATATCAACAGCTGGCGTTAGTACTGTCCTCTGGTGCCATATCAACTGCTAGTTTTAGTACTGTCCTAAGGGGCAATATCAACAGCTAGCGATAATACTGTCCTCAGGGGCCATATCAACAGCCAGCGATAACACTGTCCTCAGGGGCCATATCATCAGCCAACGTTAGTACTATCCTTAGGGGCAATATCAACAGCTGGCGTAAGTAGTGTCCTCAGGGCCAATATCAACAGCTGTCGTTAGTACTGTCCTAATGGGCAATATCAAAAGCTCGCGTAAGTAGTGTCCTCAGGGCCAATATCATAAGCTAGCATTAGTACTGTCCTCATGGGCAATATCAACAGCTAACGTTAGTACTGTCCAAAGGGGCAACATCAACAGCCAGCGTTAGTACTGTCTTAATGGGCAATATCAACAGCCAACGTAAGTACTGTCCTAATGGGCAATATCAACAGTCAGCGTAAGTACTGTCCCCAGGGCAATATCAACAGCCAGCGTTAGTATTGTTCTCAGTGTCAAAATCAATTCCCAGAGTTAGTAATGTGCGCATGAGCAATATCAACAGGTACGGATAAGACTGTCATAATGGGCTATATCCACAGCTAGCGTTAGTACTGTCCCCAGGGGCAATACTAACAGCTAGCATTTGTTTTGTCCTCATGGAGAATATCAACAGCTAGCTTTAACACTGTCCTCATTGGCAATATCAATAGCCACTTTTATTACTGCCCTAAAGGGAAATATCAACAGGTAGCGTTAATACTGTCTTCGGGGCCAATATCAACATATAGCGTCAGTACTGCTTTCCAGGGGCAATATCAACTGCTACCGTAAGTACCGTCCTCAGGGGCAATATCAGCAGCTAGCGTTAGTACTGTCCTCAATGGCAATATCAAATGCCTGCGTTGGTATTGTCCTCAGTGGCAATATCAACAGCCAGCGTTAGTACTGTCCTAAGTGTAATACCAACAGTTATCATTAGTGATGTCCTCGGGGCGTTATCAAGAGCTAGCTGTAGAACTACAATATCAACAGCTAGTCTACAACATGCACAGGTATCAACAGCAAGCTTTTGTTCTGTCTATATGGACATTATAAACAGCTATTGTCTGTAACATCCACATGAACAATATCAACAGCCAGCGTCTTATAGGGATACTATCAACAGCTAGAGTAAGTACCGTCCACTAGTCAATATCAACAGGTAGCGTTAGTCTTGTCCTCAGGGGCAATGTCAACAGCTGGCGTTAGTACTGTCCTCAGAGGTATTATCAACAGCTAGCGTTAGTACTGTCCTTCGGGGCAATATCGCCGGCTAGCGTTAGTCCTGTCCTAAAACAAATACAGTGAGTACTACTAAACTCTACGAAAATATCACCTACTAGCTTCCATCGCATTTGTACTGTCCTCAGGGACAATTGCAAGAATTAGCGTCAGTAAAGTCTTGAAGGACAAAATAAATTCCTTAGGTCACTTCCTTGAAACACAAAAGGGACAATATAGTCATATCCTTAAACGGTTTCTCACCAGTGTGTATGCATACTTGTCTTTTCGTTTACCCTACCTGTTTGCAAGCAATGTTTTTTCCCAAATGAGTGCTTTTGATGACCGTTCATTATTTGGGCAAGGTACATGTACTGTGAAACTGCTATCCTTCGAAGGGGATGTTAAGCCGTTGACCAGGCCCATGTACAGGATGGGCCGTACCCTATATAATTATGCTCCTTACATATTTTGCTGAAATACTGTGTTAATCAGTGACAACATGCCAGCAAAGCCTTCCTCGGAAACCAGGCTGTCATGATAGTCGGAATGAATGTGTGTAGTTTAAAAAAATAGCAGTAGGCTAGCACCTCTCCCCATAACCTGAGACGGGTGGACAGAGAATATTCCCCGCACCTCGTCTTGTTCCGTATTTTAAAACTCAAACTACTCACATATCTGACGTTTTTCCCTGTTAACGTTGTCGATTTGTGTTAGCTGTGTTCGTGTTCAAGTTTCAAAACACAGAATACGTATCAGCGCGAGATAGGTCGAAATGTAAAGATTCCAGATATATTCACCTGAAAAACATGAACTAGTCGTACGAAAATGTCTAGATCGATGAGGTATTCTTCTCTATGGTGCGTTTTATGCATGCACGCTTGGTTGTTAACGTTTAATCTATTGCTGTATGGCGGCTGTTTATGCATGCATATCTTGATCTCTTCATGAACCTGTCTTGATAAGGTCGACCCTGATACCTACTTATTCTAAAAGGGCATCACAGTAACTCTGTTGTAGGTACGCACCATAAGAGCTACGATTCTCGCTGCTAGAATATACCAAAATTATTAATCAAGTCACATTGTACTAAGACATCATGTTCTTGCATATAAAGCTACTGGTACTTTATAATGACAGAACAAATGGGTGGTATTTAAACTAAAGGACGTTCTTATTTTTAAAAATGGTCTGCTTTAATGTAATAAGGTTCTTTTAAATCGCGTGTTAGTACTGTCCTCAGCGGAACAATAAACGGAAACAGTCAATACCAAAATCTGTGAAAATATCACCTGCCAGCTTCTCTGGGTTGAGTACTGTCCTCAAGGACAATATCAACACAGCTAGCGTCAGTACAGTCCTGAGGGACATAATAAACTGCTTAGGTGAATTTATTGATACGCAAAAGGGACGACATATTCATAAACACTGATATTGTACCTTAAACGGTTTCGCACCAGTGTGTACGCACACTTGTCATTTCGCTTACTCTAACAATTGCAAGCAATGTTTTTTTCCAAGTGAAGGTTTTGGGCAAATGACCTTTCATTATTCGGGCAAGGTACTGTGAATCTTATGCCATCCTTCGAAGGAAATGTTAAGACTTAGACCAGTCCCATGTAGGAAGAGTCATACCTTATATATGCTCATGACATATCTCTTTGAATTTCTGTGTTAATACGGCAAAAGGTCCGTGGAGCTTTCCTCGGAAACGACGCTGCCATGCTAATTAGACTAGACCGTGTGCAGTATCTATAATTAGGAACGGCGGGGACAGCACCTCTCTCCTAATCTGAAAAGGGTGGGTAGAGTATGTCCCTCCCCGCAACCCCCACAACACACACCACACGAACATTGTTCTTATATTATATGCAGATTCCCTATGCATTTGTACATGGTTTGATAAGATAACAACTAATATACCAATAGTATTCATCATTTCACATGTAATTAATAAATCGTGTTCTTGCAAATAAACCGACTGGTACATTATAGAAGGAAGAGGTGATAATTAAGCTAAAAGACAGTGTTTTTTAAAAAAATAGTTAAGTGGTAATGTCTAGGCGATGTGAGAGATGTCTCTAACACCCTTTAAATGTAATTAGTTTAAACAGTAGGCGAATGTGTGTATTCATGCAGGATAAAATCCAAATAAGTCACATATATTAAGTTTTTATTTCGTTAAATGGTATAATATGGTATTTCTCCTGTACACTCAATGTATCGGCTAATATCTCAGTTAAATCCTAGGCACTAGTAACTTCTACTTCTAATAAGGAAATAGTAACTGCTTAGGAAATATGAATTAAAAAAAATAGCATACACATCCATATCCACGATTAATGCGTAATTGCGGCTGGTATAGCAGTTAATTAGGCACTAGTAACTTCTACTTTGCTAAAATGAGTAACTAGGCATATTCGGAAAATTAAAGGACAATAGAAACATCTCTACATCTCTCACATCGCCTAATATCTTAATGTATGTAGCTTATATGGCTTCTCTCCTGTATGCATACCCACATTCCACTACTGTTTAAAAAAGTTAATTGAATCGATTTGTGTTTTAAGGCGCAACAACCTATGAATGGTTATATGGCGCCTAACAGGAACGAACGTGCCAGGCTCATCCTCCATTTACATCAAGATAAAATATGAAGATTGGGCCTAGAACCTGGAATCGATAAAAATGACAAAATGAATATAAATGTGTGGGGGGTGGGAAGGGGGAGGGGGGGAAGGGGGGTCTACCCCGCAACCTCACGGGGAACACAATTAAAGTTAACAGATGACAGAGACATCGTATTTCTCTCATCAGGATATCTCTCACATCACCTAGACATTATCACTTGCTATCATTTAACGAAATATAACAGAATGGCTTAATATATTTGATTTATATGGCTTCTCCCCTGTATGTATTCTCACATTCGCCTACTGTTTATTTCCTAAGCCGTTACTACTTCCTTATTATTTTTAAACAGGAGGCGAATGTGATTATTCATATAATGCGTCAAAACTCAATATGCAATATGTGACCTTGTACGCATTATGTGACAAAAATGGTTGTTGTTTTGTGTTTTGTGCTTTTTGTTGCTGTTGCTGTTGAGTGTTGTTTGTGTTTTTTGGGGGGAAGGGGCAGTGGTTGTGGGTTGGCTGTAAATAGATTTTTTTTAAAGTTGCGCATCACCCCTTAACTGGAAACAACGCGTGCGTGAGTGAGTGAGTGAGTGAGTGAGTGAGTGAGTGAGTGAGTGAGTGAGTGAGTGAGTGAGTGAGTGAGTGAGTGAGTGAGTGAGTGAGTGAGTGAGTGAGTGAGTGAGTGAGTGAGTGAGTGAGTGAGTGAGTGAGTGAGTGAGTGAGTGAGTGAGTGAGTGAGTGAGTGAGTGAGTGAGTGAGTGAGTGAGTGAGTGAGTGAGTGAGTGAGTGAGTGAGTGAGTGAGTGAGTGAGTGAGTGAGTGAGTGAGTGAGTGAGTGAGTGAGTGAGTGATGCGTGCGTGCGTGCGTGCGTGCGTGCGAGCTTGCCTGCGTTCTGGTTATAACTTGCTTTTTTAACTTGCGCTCAATCCCCAATGTCAAATCCTTTATCCGCCCCTGAGGAGGGTGCATCCTCCCCAGATGTTTTCTAAAGTAAAAAGACTTTATTTTATGGATTTATGCAAACTGGATTCGCCCATGCCCCCACCCCACTGCCTAACTAACAACCAAAGAACAATCAAAATACATACGTTTCAGATTTTAGGTAGGGGTGCTCCCGGTGTCCGCACTGGACCCGCCCCTAGACCCATCCCAATACCACCTGTACACCACAACCAACAAAAGCTTACTATATACATATAATTATTACTTTTCAGATTTTAGCCTGGTGCACCCATACCCCCGGATCCGCCCTTGCCCTCCCCGACCCACGATCCATTTCTCACCCAATATATTTCTTTGTGTCAGTTTATGTCTGGTTACGGCACTGTGCGTGCACGTGACAGATGTATACTCCGCTTTTTGTGAATTAGAGAATGTGTGCTAGGAATCGAAGACATTCCATGCCGATACATTATATCCACCTTAAAACACGACATCCCAGACCATATCAGGACCCGATTTGCAATCAATTGTAACTAGAAGAACGGTATTGAAACAAAGGTTGAAGGAGGAACGCGTTTGGACCTAAAAAAAATCTTTAAAAACAAAAGGATCTTAAAAAAATAAAAAATCTGATTGTTTGTTTTTGTCTAGACTTGTATACAAACATCAAAACATATCAAATAATTGCAAAGATGTACACCAAAGTTCCTACGCCATGTAAGAGACCGTAGTAGACATGTATACAACAGCAGAGCACAACATCAGAGCATATCAAATAAATGAACAACTGTACACCAGAAACAATCCTACCCCATGTAAGAGACCATAGTGAAAAACAATTCGACGCCGTGTAAGAGATCATAGTCAAAAACAAGCATACACCATGTAAGAGACCATAGTCAAAAGCAATCATACCCCATGTGAGAGACCACTGGTCTCTTACATGGCAATGGGGTATGAATTTTGGGTAGGATTGTTTTTGGTGTACGGTTTTTATTTTTTTTAAATGTGTTATGATGTTTGTATACATATCTATACAGAAATATAGTATAACAAAAAAAAAGATTTTTTTTCTGATTTCTTTTCTTTTTTTCTTTTCTTTTTTTTATGTTTATTTCTTTCAACCTGTCTATTGAAAATAACAATTTCTTCCAGTCATATTGTTGTGGTGGATGAGTGGTTAGCATACTTGGTCATACTTGCCTCTCGTCCCAGACGTCACAGTTCGATTTCCTTGGGTACGATAAGCCTACTATGAAAGTATGCCATCCTCCAAAGGAGGTATGTGTAAAGTCATAGGTCCGTGTGCAGGGAGAGCTATACACGTGGTAATCGGTTATTCGTCAACAGAATTGCACATAATAAATGAAATTGCGTGTAGATAGTGGCAAAATATAAGAAACATATACATCTAATCTATTTTATAACTATAACACAATAGCATGTGGTTTTTTTTCAATGTCGACGCAGTCGGTAGCGCGGCGGATTTGTAACCGGAGGCTCCGTGATCAATCCTCCGTGGTGCCACTGAGTTCCGTCGGTGTGTTCTTGGGCAAGACACTTTCCCTTAGCCAAATCCGTCGGATGGGGACGTAAACCGGGCGGTCCCGTGTATCGGTCTATCCTCCGAGCACGTTAAAAACCACAGGAATCTATTCGATAATAAGAGTAGGGCACGGTTCCCGGATTCCTATGTATCCTTCCCCTCTCTCTGGGGCGGCTCTAAGTAACCTATACTGTGTTCATGAGCCGTTGAACAACATTCAATTCAATTCAATTCAATATCGACGTGTGCTTCAACTAACGATTACAATACAAAACTTCCTCCCCTTAATCTGTTATAAATGGCGTTTTCACAATAAAATCGCAGTATATATGTGTTGCGTCCCTTTTGTTGTGAAACGCCATTTAGGGACTCAGACAACAGCTGGAGCTTCGTCGGGACATAATTGACAGGAGGGGCTTAAACAACAGCGAATGATTTGAACCCCTCTCCTCGCTGCGCTCCTTCCCTTAGGGTTTCTTAATTGTTAAAATGTTACTTCATAGCCTCTAACTAATACTTAGATTCAATGCACTCCGTAACTGGCGCGTGAGTGTCGCGTGACGGATTCGTAAATACTGTCTCTTTTATGCAGACCTCCTTCATGTCTGGGATTTTTTTGTAGCCTTGTATTATTCAGCTGCCGAAGGCAGCTGACCCTTATATGGGTTTTATATCTGTCTATGGTAAACAGACTGTGACTCATGTAAGTGGTAATAAGCATGCTTTACAACTTGAATTCCTAGAGAACTCGTCTGAAAAAAACTTGAATGGTATAAACATGTATTTTGTAATGTTGAAAGGTTACCATTTCACTTGCTGAAATGACGTGTTCGTAAACGAGTCTACTGAAATGTAGCATGTAGTCATTATTATTATATGTATATTAGCGACGAGACATTCACTGGCCTCAGTAGCGCAGTTGAGTAAGGCGTCGTGTTAGTGCCGGGGAAGGGAGGGTTCAAGCCTGCTTATTTCCTTTTTTTTTTTTTTTTTTTTTTATTTTTTTATTTATTATGTTTTTCATTATTGCTAATGATAAGGTAGCAACAGTTCCTTTACATTTTTCACTTGATAACGCAATCTTATAATTACACATGGTAACAGTGAACAGTTTATATGTGTTGTATTGCACACGCTAACGCTAACGTATCCCTTACATGTGAACAATTGTATTTCTGACATTTCTATGCTGATGTGTACTTCTAGCACGTCGTGTTACAAGGGAGAATTGTAATCCATATGTAAGGCATGTCAAGGTATTAGAACAGAAAGAAGCGAGGTCGCCCACATTGATTCAAAATGCTTGGTAGGAAGGTAAAATGCTGGTAAAAATCGGAAAGAATGTAAGAAAAAACGGTCGTGGCGTGTTTATGTCTCCGTTACAACATTTACTGTTTTCAATATTGTTTGAACACCTGTGACTTTATGTTTATCGGCAGCTATTTTACGCTTGCATAAAACCTTGCTTGTATATACATATACTACAATACAATGTCTTGTTCTCTCTATCACTCTTCTCTCTTTCCTGTTGGGGGGTGGGGGGTGGGGTTGGGTGCTGTGCTCCCAACGGCAGGCAGAGCCAATGTGTGAATATTTACATGTTCTGTAAAAACAGCCATTCTGTGTATTAAAGTCAAAACAGACCTCCGGGGGCGGCGAGTTTGATTGTTTCTGTTAGGGGTCACATTGTGGTCACGAGTCATAATTTGCAGTCACCATGGCTGCAACGTTTGCGACTGACGCGGTCTGAACTGCTCATCGTATATTGTCCAGGCTAAGGAGCTGTTTCGGGCCTCAGCTTCCCTAATTACAGACATGTACTGCAAAAGTTCAGTTGTCTTTTCCTTATATTTTATAAAGTAAATAGCTGCAAAAATAATGAATGCATCCGTCCAGTCCCTTAAATTTGATATGGACTTTATTGGGCGTGTCTTAGATATTATAGCCCCGGATTCATTTACAAACAGTGTGTATTGTCCTTTTTTAATAGGACGGCTAAATTAACGTAGTCATGGCGCCCTATTTTGGCATACACCTCGTGGGAACATGTGGAGTGTGGGAATTATGTCGAACTCCGACGTAGGTACCAACTTTGCGTTCGTGGTAACCATTCCCCCCCCCCCCCCCCCCCCCCCCCCCCCCCCCCCCCCCCAAATATCCGGGTTCCGATCCTTACCCGATTCGTCCTGCTGATCGCCGCCTAAACGGATGATCTCCGGTGCCTCTGGTGTTTCGCCCTGTTCAGGTTCGTCGTCCTGCCGACCACTATTTTTAATTTTTAAGAGCATCCGTCTTCTGCTGCGACCTTTCGTACTGTGCTTGCCTTCCCCGTTTCTCTCCACCCCCTCTCCTACTCCTAGTTTTGGACATTTTTGCCGATAAAAGGTGATATTAACAAGATTTATTGAAAATATTTATCTGTTAGAATCTGCTTCTGGCAGCCGGTGCGACAATCTCTACCCAGAGTACACTCGTTCCTCATTGACTCTGTCAACGTCAAAGGAAGTAGAGCGAACGGTTGGGTCATGTGATCATTCAAAAAGGTAATGACGATGTTTATAATAAATACTTTTGCGTGAAATATAGACATATATTAAATAATTTCAATTTTTATTTCTATGAGTTAATTATTTTTAGTAATTTTCAGCTATCGAGCTTCGGTTTGGAATGTTTACATATGCGTAGCGATTGAGGAGACCTAAGTACCTATTATTTTGGTAGTAAAATAGACGCGATTAAAACTAAACTCTAATTTGCAGATATTCTGAAAATTATATTTACACAAGAAATAAATATGTTTCAGGCAAAAATATTACAATTTAACGGGTTTAACCAAAATCTTGTAGGCCTAATTTAGTAATATGTAGAGGTATATGTGAATATAAGGAACGATAATTCTGCGTGGAGAGTAGACGATGCTCTCACCGACTGCATCAAAGGCTGTATTAAATAGTATACAAGCAAGGTTTTACGCAAGCGTAAAATAGCTGCCGAGAGACAAGAAGTTAACATAATAATATATCAAGTCACGGGTGTTAAAACAATATTGAAAAAAATAAATGTTGTCACGGACGACCATTTTTTCTTACATTCTTCCCGATTTTTACCATCAGTTCTTCCTACCAAGCATTTTAAATCAATGTGGGCGACCTCGCTTCTTTCTGTTCAAAAACATTGACATGCCTTACATATTGATTACAATTACCTTGTAATACGACGTGCTAGAAGTACACATCACCACAGAAATACAATTGTTCACGTGTGCGTTAGAGTGTACATTACAACACATATAAACTGTTCACTGTTACCATAAGATTGAAAAATGTAAAGGAATAATATAAACCAATAAAAATAAAAAATAAAAAAATAAAGGAAATCAGCAGGCTTGAACCCTACCTTCGTGGGCACTAACACGACGCCTCGACCAACCGCACCATTCAGACTTCTGAATATTCCGTCGCTAATATATATATATAATAGTAATGATTACATGCCAATCGTGAACGCTCTGCCAATCCCGTCATTCTTCGGGATACCGCAAAGCTGTGTACGAGATGTTGCAAATGGATTAGTAGACTGGTTTACGAAAATGTCATTTAAACCTTTCAACATTACAAAATATGTGCATAAGATTGCGTTATCAAAGTGAAAAATGTAAAGGAATAATATTAACCAATGCAAAAAAAACAAAGGGAAATCAGCAGGCTTGAGGCCTACCTTCGTGGGTACTAACACGACGCCTCGACCAACCGCACCATTCAGACTTCTGAATGTTTATTCGCTAATATAGTAATGAATACATGCCAATCGTGAACGCTCGGCCAATCCCGTCATTCTTCGGGATCCCGCAAAGCAGTGTGCGAGATATTGCGAATGGATTACATGCTACATTCAGTAGACTGGTTTACGAAAATGTCATTTCGTAACCTTTCAACATTACAAAATATGTGTTTATACCATTCAAGTTTTTCAGACGAGTTCTCTAGGAATTCAAGTTGTAAAGCATGTTCAATAGCTGAAAAACTCAAAGAATCAATTCATTACTACCTTACCATGTGCAATTACTAAAGTCATATAAGAGTCTGCTGCCTTCGGCAGCAGAATAACAAATGCCACAATATGCAATCTGATTGGTTCCGATAATTTGGCATGTGAGCGATCTCTTAACAGAATACATTATACAATTAGATAATTAAAATATATACAAAATTATATACCTGTTATAGATACTGACACTTTTGGTAAAGTTGTTATGCAAGATTCATTTTCTCCAAAACAACTGAGTGACTTTTGGTTAAAGGGACAATGTCCGTAACTTTTAGCTTATAAAACACACACTAATTACGTTCAGAAACATTACACACTAAACATTATTGGATATTTACTATTTAAATGCAAGATTGTTTAACGGAATTCAATCGCGGTGCAAAAAAAGATGTGCCGCTTTGTGCGTTTGAACTCGCAGCCCAAACTAAAATTACACTCTCGAGTAATAATAGTGAGCGCGAGATTGTCTGCAACGCTCCTGACTGAGCTTAGCGGGCTATACATATTGCGCAATACATACTAGATAGAAAATCTAATGCACTAATGGAAGTCACGTGATCAGCAGACAGGGTCCCACATTATTTACATATAATAATTAAAACTTTTTTTTCTTCAAATTCACGAATGCATTATTACAGACTTCTTTGGGTCTATGCTCAAGTTTTCATGTATGCATTTCACTGAATAAAAGTCAGAGAGTTTTTTGATTATGCTCAATATCTGCTTACTTACGGACAAGTTCTTATTTATGATTTATTTTCTCCAAAACAACTGTGTGGCTGTTTTCATGAAATTTCACATTTCTTCCAATATCTTGTTGGCCTGCCACCTAAAATGAAATTCAATATCCTGGAAAATCCAAGATATATATCATCTTTAATCCTCCAAGTTCCTGACACAAGTAAAAATAGATAAAAATTGGAAAGTTTTTCACTGATAATCTCTAGAACTGCAAGAGCAGCTGATACGAGACCTCGGCATGAGATGTCGCTGGTCCAAAACGAAATTAAGTTTTGTGTCATATCTTGTTTACATGGAGTAAACATGACTAGGGCATCACATGTGAAATAGGAAATCATTTTTGATCTCATTTTCAAACTGTTGGTGGGATCGTTATGAAACTTCTCAGGTACTACATAACAGCCTACTGAATCATTTCAGAATTATTCTATATTTAGAATTTTATGATTCTTGGTTTCAAGAAACTCATTACTCATTAGGAGATACAAACAGTCTTAATCTGTTTCTCACAGCAATTTAAATGCTCAGTCAGTTCTCAGAACAGTCAGTTCTCAGAACACACTGAGTTGCATCATAATGGCATGATGTGATGTCCTTATGTCAGGATGTGATGTCATAATACCAGAAATTGATGCCATGATACCTAATGATACCAAATGAAAACATGAATGAAGTATTCTGATTGATTAAGTGATACAAATTGGACCAATGAAACCAGTTAATATTTAACTCATAACGTTCTCAGAACACACTGAGGTTTTACTTGACAATGAGTAAAGAGGTTCTTGAAATCAGAAACACAAAATTCTAATAATAAAATAATCCTAAAATGATTTAAAAGACTGTTACAGGTGTTATTTATTTAATTTACAGGTGCTATTTATTCAATTTACACGTGCTATTTAATATAAATGATACGAATCTTTGAACAATTTTAAAAGTAAAATTCAACCTGTGCAATTGCAAATACGTAAATAGGCTATACACTGGGTGACACATCACTTTGATATACTGTTTTAAAATTGTTAAAAAGTTTCTTTAGAAATAAAAGTGGGAAGATTTAATCATTTTGATTTGTAAGTACAGACGAAAAAAAACATGGTTACCTAAGGGATGTGAAACACTTGTGAGCATAATTACACATATTGATCATAGATTTTTTGTACATTAAGCGTTTCATTCATTCATGTTATTTTGGCAGGTTAACTGCAATTTATGCAAAATTCGTTTTATGTCATTCATGCTGGTTTTTGTGATGTTACTCATCGATAGAGTAGTAGTGTTTTCTTGATTGAACTAGATAATTGCCCAAACAATAAGACGTGTACATGGCTGGCTTTTATTCAAACATGTCTGAATGTGGTAATATCGCTGAGACTGCCAGGTTGAGACTTTTTTGCCAATGAATCAAATCTTGCTTTAGTGAACGGCTATTACTTTACCTTAAAGGTCGCCCATGGCATGTCACTCAGTGAAATTGTATTATTTTCTCTCCAAAATTACTTTCTCATGGAGAAATAAACCGTTAAGTGTCGCAATTCCCACATCAAGTCACTCGGTGAAGGTCACCCACATCGTCACTCAGTGAAGGTCACTCACATCAAGTCACTCAGTGAAGGTAACCAACTGCATGTCACTCAGTGAAGGTCATCCACAGCATGCCACTCAGTGAAGGTCACCCACAGCACGTCACTCAGTGAAGGTTACCACAGCATGTCACTCAGTGAATATCATCCATGGCATGTCATTCAGTGAAGGTCACCCACAACATGTGACTCAATAAAGGTCACCCGCAGCATGGAACTCAGTAAATGTCACAAACCATGTCACTCAGTGAAGATCACCCACAGCATGAAACTCAGTGAATATCACTCAGTGAAGGTCACCCACAACATGCCACTCAGTGAAGGTCACCCACAGCATCTCACTCAGTGAAGATAATCTATGGTATTTCACTCAGTGAAGGTCACCCGCAGCATTGAACTCAGTAAAAGTCACCCAAACCATTTCACTCAGTGAAGGTCACCAACAGCATGTCACTCATTGAAGGTCATCCCGAGCATGTTACTCCGTGAAGGTCAACCACTGCATGTAACTCAGTGAAGGTCTCCCACACCATGCCACTTAATGAAGGTCATCCACACTATGCCACTTAATGAAGGTCAACCACATATGTCAGTCAGTGAAGGTCTCCCACAGCGTGGAACTCAGTGAAGGTCACCCACAGCATGGAACTCAGTGAAGGTCAACCACTGCATGTCAGTCAGTGAAGGTCTCCCACAATGTGGAACTCAGTGAAGGTCACCCATAGCATGTCACTTAGTGAACGTCACCCACAGCATGTCACTCATTGTAAGTTACCCACCGCATATCACTCTGTGAAGGTCACCCGCAGCATGGAACTCAGCGAAGGTCAGCCTCAGCATGGAACTCAGTGAATGTCACTCAGTGAAGGTCACCCACACCATGCCACTCAGTGAAGGTCACCCACACCATGCAACTCCGTGACGGTCACCCACAGCATGTCGCTCAATGAAGGTCACCCACAGCATGGAACTGAATGTAGGTCACCCACACCATGCCACTCAGTGAAGGTCACACACACCATGTCATTCAGTAAAGTTCACCCACGCAATGCCACTTAGTAAAGGTCACCCACAGCATGGAATTTAATGTAGGTCACCCACAGCATGGAACTTAGTGAAGATCACCCACAGCATTGTACTCTGTGAAGGTCAACCACAGCATGTCAACAAATGAAGGTAACCCACATCATGTCATTCAGTGACGGTCACGCACAGCCTGTCACTTAGTGAAGATCATCCATGGCATATCATTCAGTGAAGGTCATCCACAACATGTCACTCAGTGAAGGTCACCCACAACATGGAACCCAGTGAATGTCACTCAGTAAAGGTCACCCACAGCATATGAAATAGTGGATGTCATCCACAGCATGTCACTCAGTGAAGGTCACCCACAACATGGAACTCGGTCAATGTCATCAACAACATGTCAATTAGTGAAGGTCACCATCAGCATGAAACTCAGTGAAGGACACCCACACCATGCCACTCAATGAAGGTCATTCACAATATGTCACTCAGTGAAGGCCACCCACAGCATGTCACTCAGTGGAGGTCACCCACAGCATGGAACTCAGTGAAGGTCACCCACAGCATGTCACTCAGTGAATGTCACCTACAACATGGAACTCGGTCAATATCACCCACAGCATAATACTCAGTAAAGGTCACCATCAGCATGGTACTCAGTGAAGATCACCTACAGCATGTTACTCAGTGAAGGACACCAACAGCATGTTACTCAGTTAAGGTCACCAACAGCATGTTACTCAGTGAAGGTCACCCACAGCGTGTTACTCAGTGAAGGTCACCCGAGCATGCCACAGCAGGTCACTAAGAGAATGTCACCCACAGCAGGTCACTAAGAGAAAATCACCCACAGCATGTTAGTCAGTGAAGGTCACCTACGTCATGTTACGTATTGAAGGTCACACAACCTTGCCACTCATAGAAGGTCACCCACATCATGTCACTCTGAAGGTCACCCATGGAATATCACTCGGCGAAGGTCATTCAAAGCATGTCATTTAATATATGTTACCCACAGGCATTATTTTCTCTCCAAAGTCACCCATGGCATCTAGCTCAGCATAAGGGCAATATTTTCCCTACGAGTTCAACCACAGCATATCGTTCAGTGGAAGGGCATTATGAACTCTTTCTTCACTATCCCTGAGTAATTTAAATATAAAGCATAATCTCGATTAAAATGTTCAACAATACCATTAATAAATATATTCAATCTAGAATTGCCCCTTGCAAAGCCTATATAATGAGGTTTCAACATTTGTTGAGCAAGTGATCGTAAACTGTTCAGACTATTTCTCACCAGAAGAGCACACAATCGTAAAGAAGTGCCTAAATATCAAGCAAACCTTACAGAACAAAATAAGTATAACATTACCAAATTATGAATGAAACATTATATTTTTGAAATGCAAATCAATTAGTACTAAATTATAGCCAAACACTGACTATATCAAACATTATGGACAAGACTGGCTACTGTTACATACTTTATAATACATATGTGTTATTGACAATATTGGCTACTGTTGCAGACCTTATAATACATATGTGTTATGGACAAGATTTGCTACTGTTACAGACCTTATAATACATATGTGTTATGGCCAAGATTTGCTACTGTTACAGACCTTATAATACATATGTGTTATTGACAAGATTGGCTACTGTTACAGACTTTATAATACATATGTTTTATGGACAAGACTGGCTACTGTTACAGGCTTTATAATACATATGTGTTATGGACAAGATAGTCTTTATAATACATATGTGTTATGGACAAGATTGGCTACTGTTACAGACCTTATAATACATATGTGTTATGGACAAGATTGGCTACTGTTACAGACTTTATAATACATATGTGTTATGACAAAATTGGCTACTGTTATAGACCTTATAATACATATATGTGTTATGGACAAGACTGGCTACTGTTACAGACTTTATAATACATATTTGTTATGAACAAGATTGGCTACTGTTACAGACTTTATAATACATATGTGTTATGGACAAGATAGTCTACTGTTACAGACTTTATAATACATATGTGTTATGGACAAGATTGACTACTTTTACAGACTTTATAATACATATGTGTCATGGACAAGAATGGCTACTGTTACATACTTTATAGTACATATGTGATATGGACAAGACTGGCTACTGTTACAGACTTTATAATACATATGTGTTATGGACAAGACTGGCTACTGTTACAGACTTTATAATACATAAGTGTTATGGACAAGATAGTCTACTGTTACAGACTTTATAATACATATGTGTTATGGACAAGATTGACTACTTTTACAGACTTTATAATACATATGTGTCATGGACAAGAATGGCTACTGTTACAGACTTTATAATACATATGTGTTATGGACAAAATAGTCTACTGTTACAGACTTTATAATACATATGTGTTTTATGGACACGATTGGCTAATGTTACAGACTTTATAATACATATGTGTAATGGACAAGATAGTCTACTGTTACAGACTTTATAATACGTATGTGTTATGGACAAGATTGGCTACTGTTACAGACTTTATAATATATATGTGTATGAAAATTTACTAGATGTCAATAAAACATATATTAAAGCAATGCAATTGTGTTTTCGATGGCAAAATAATAATATCCGAATTTATTTAGGTCCAAGGAAGTAACATGCGTAGTTTTGAGCCGATAGCCATTATATTTTTTTTCAATTATTGATGTGGGAGGAAAAACAAGACAAACAAGAAAATATGGTTACCAGATGAGAGCCATCATTATTTGTCTTTATTTGTATTGTCATGCTGATTATGATATGATTAAATAGACTGAAAATTTGATTGAGAAATGTTAAATATTTTCCTTTCCAATCGTGAAAATAGCTTGACTACTTGAATAAAGATTTGATTCTGAGAGGACTTGCCTTGATTTGTAGATGTTCCCTTGTGTAGTGTATCAATACCCTTTATCACTGACAGCTTTGGGATAACATTCATACTTGAATGAATATAAGTAATGATGACCTTCCACACGTGATGCTGTAGAATTACTAATCACAAGGTATACATGTATATCAATGATGCTGCAGAATTACTAATCACAAGGTATACATGTATATCAATGATGCTGCAGAATTCCTAATCACAATGTATACATGTATATCAATGATGCTGCAGAATTACTAATCACAATGTATACATGTATATCAATGATGCTGCAGAATTACTAATCACAAGGTTTACATGTATATCGATGATGCTGCAGAATTACTAATCACAATGTATACATGTATATCAATGATGCTGCAGAATTACTAATCACAATATATATATCAATGATGCTGCAGAATTACTAATCACAAGGTATACATGTATATCAATGATGCTGCAGAATTACTAATCACAATGTATACATATATATCAATGATGCTGCAGAATTACTAATCACAAGGTATACATGTATATCAATGATGCTGCAGAATTACTAATCACAATGTATACATGTATATCAATGATGCTGCAGAATTACTAATCACAATGTATACATATATATCAATGATGCTGCAGAATTACTAATCACAATGTATACATGTATATCAATGATGCTGCAGAATTACAAATCACAATGTATACATGTATATCAATGATGCTGCAGAATTACTAATCACAATGTATACATGTATATCAATGATGCTGCAGAATTACTAATCACAATGTATACATGTATATCAATGATGCTGCAGAATTACTAATCACAAGGTATACATGTATATCAATGATGCTGCAGAATTACTAATCACAAGGTATACATGTATATCAATGATGCTGCAGAATTACTAATCACAATGTATACATGTATATCAATGATGCTGCAGAATTACTAATCACAATGTATACATGTATATCAATGATGCTGCAGAATTACTAATCACAATGTATACATATATATCAATGATGCTGCATAATTACTAATCACAAGGTATACATGTATATCAATGATGCTGCAGAATTACTAATCACAATGTATACATGTATATCAATGATGCTGCAGAATTACTAATCACAATGTATACATGTATATCAATGATGCTGCAGAATTACTAATCACAATGTATACATGTATATCAATGATGCTGCAGAATTACAAATCACAATGTATACATGTATATCAATGATGCTGCAGAATTACTAATCACAATGTATACATATATATCAATGATGCTGCAGAATTACTAATCACAATGTATACATGTATATCAATGATGCTGCAGAATTACTAATCACAATGTATACATGTATATCAATGATGCTGCAGAATTACTAATCACAATGTATACATGTATATCAATGATGCTGCAGAATTACTAATCACAATGTATACATATATATCAATGATGCTGCATAATTACTAATCACAAGGTATACATGTATATCAATGATGCTGCAGAATTACTAATCACAATGTATACATGTATATCAATGATGCTGCAGAATTACTAATCACAATGTATACATGTATATCAATGATGCTGCAGAATTACTAATCACAATGTATACATATATATCAATGATGCTGCAGAATTACTAATCACAAGGTATACATGTATATCAATGATGCTGCAGAATTACTAATCGCAAGGTATACATGTATATCAATGATGCTGCAGAATTACTAATCACAATGTATACATGTATATCAATGATGCTGCAGAATTACTAATCACAAGGTATACATGTATATCAATGATGCTGCAGAATTACTAATCACAATGTATACATGTATATCAATGATGCTGCAGAATTACTAATCACAAGGTATACATGTATATCAATGATGCTGCAGAATTACTAATCACAATGTATACATATATATCAATGATGCTGCAGAATTACTAATCACAAGGTATACATGTATATCAATGATGCTGCAGAATTACTAATCACAATGTATACATATATATATATCAATGATGCTGCAGAATTACTAATCACAAGGTATACATGTATATCAATGATGCTGCGGAATTACTAATCACAATGTATACATATATATATCAATGATGCTGCAGAATTACTAATCACAAGGTATACATGTATATCAATGATGCTGCAGAATTACTAATCACAAGGTATACATGTATAACAATGGTGACTGGTTATCTGTTATACGCGTACCCGCTTGACACATGGGATATTGAATTATGTTGATTGTTTTCACTTTGTGGTAAATTTGAACACATTACTCTTAAATACTGAACACCTATAAAACTACATTATTAAGGTGGTACAATGATAGATATCAGATAGTTTATGCTGTAATTCAAGCATGTTTATAGTGATTATATGCATACAACATAAAGTGTAATACCTGGGATGAAACGATAACTTCATTTAAATGTTCATCTTAAATACCTTTTTATTGACGCTTTGCCCTATATATTGGTAATATCAACTGCATAAAATGTTTATGATTTTGCCTATTACATCGACTATGGCTGAATAACATCTCACCGTATTATTATTAATGAAAAACATGAAATTAAACAACACATTATAAAGCTGACTAGAAGAATGTGTCCATGGGACCCTGCTTAATGGTTGGAAGCTGCTTAGAAAATGGAGTAACACAATTTGTTATGTAGACGTATGTGCGTATGAAATTTAAAACATCTCTGGGGCTTTCATACATGAGCAATGTAGTAATAAGGAAAAGCGAACAGTAGGTGAATTTCATTCATATTTACCTACTTTTTGTGGACCCGGAACATATTGCTGTCATGTAGAAGGATGTCAGTGTGAATTAAATTTGGATATTCTATGGCTGTAGGAGAAACGGAGTATATCTGATTTCCATGTTATACAACATGCATATATAAACAGTAAAAATTTAATAGGATTGGAACGAAAGAAAACAATCTTATAAAGTTCCTCTCCTTGGTATTTAACAAATGCAATTGATGTTGGCGGTTAATACAGTTTAACATCGAAATGGAGAAGGGTAGAGAATGAGTTATATTTGACAACAAGCTGACACTCAGCTAACATTTGAGCTCCTCAATAAGAGAAGTAGTATAATACTAATTGATAATTAAAAACGTTTACTTGCTAATAAAAAAATATGCACAGCTTCAAATATAGCCACATTTGTTTGGTAAGAGACCAGAGGATCTCCAAAAAGAATTGTTTTGAAAATGGAGTAATTGAACACATTATGTCAAAGGAAAGAAGGTCAAGGTCACTCACCTTGGCCTGCTAACTGTTTGCTGTCATGTATTTAAGTGTTTTAAAGTCGGAAAGCTGTATGACAATTATTATGTAAGAAATGGACTAAATGAACACAGTAGGTCAATATCAATCACGCTGACCTATTGATGGTGACCTACTGATGGTAGAAACAGGTTGCTGTCCTGTAGATGTGGCGTTTGGTATAGGAGTATTAAAGAAACTTACCCTCCAAATAACGGCAAAATTACACTACAAAACCGTTCATCAAAACTCTAGCCAGATGTTCAGGTCATGTAATAATGTATACGTGCCGATTATAAGTGTTTTTTTCTCTACATAGATTCTTTAAATACATGTAACCGTGATTGAATATGAGTAAAACAAATTATGAGTTGGTAACTGTGTTGGTAACTCTAAATCGACGCTCCAGTTTTAGGGTTCGGCCTGGTTGGTTAAAGCCGTTTATTTTGCGTCTATAGAGTTTGGATTCTCAAAATATGTAAATTATATGTATAGCTCATCGTTAAGGGGAGACTCCTTAGTTTCGAATGAATGTCCAATGGGGAATTTCTTATAAAATAGAAATCTAAGAGATTAAAAGCCATGTACAGGCTAGACAATAAAAAAGAAATCCACAAATGCGGTGTTTTTGACTTAGTATGACATAATAGTTAATTTTGATATAAATAAACTTTTTGTACTATGACCCGTATGTGGCCTGTAAACAGAAAATCGTAACTGGTGGCTATGTTGTAAATGATAGCTTTTTTTATCACTTCCTGCAATTCTTGAGTCGACATCAGATTACGGAAAAAAAAGCCGGTTAAGGTATGTAGAAATAGCATTTTTATGACAATTTGGAGTGTTTGTCATTCAATTATGGATGTGTTATATCTCAAATAAGGGACAGGTATATGCTGTCGTTTGTCTATAAATGTCATGTTTTCACTTTGTTGAGTGCTGAGTGGGTGGGGTAAATGAAGTTGTATTTGTAGGTAGAGAAACCGATATTCATGCTTTCTAGCATGTATTTGCTATATTTTGAGAGGAAATTTTATAATCTTTCAGGAACAATGCATGTTTGTTATTTTTGAAAAATAGAATTCAAGTTATTTAGCGTAATTTGTGTACATGTCTGAAACTAGTCTGAATTTCAAAGAAAACTGTAGATTCCGACCTCAGTAGATTTGGAAATGGTGTACATATGTAAGATTTATGACTTTTGGCACTGGAGTAAGGCACTTCATCACAAATCTGAACGTTAAACTTTAAAATCACCGAAGTGCAAAAAGTAGGTGAATTCATTCATATCGACCTACTTTCGGTATGAACGTGTTGCAGTCATGTAGCTGTACGTGTGTATGAACATTGAAAGCTGTATGGCTTTTGGTTTCTGAATAATGGATTTAATCAAACACTTTAATGTAAATCTTTGAAATGTAAATTAACAAAGTGCGAAAAGTAGGTGAAGGTCATGCGTATTGACATACTTTTGGATGGAAAATACTGTTGTGAAGTTTGATAGCTCTACGTCTTATTAAGTCTTGTTCTATCTGGGAAATGGACCTAAAGGGAAC
>JAWPHD010009319.1:0-105080 GCA_037043455.1 Cyrtodaria siliqua | reverse complement strand
AATACAGACGTCAGACACGGTGGGAATTATGAATATGAAAATTGTATAAATGCATGCGTTGTTAAAAACAATAGCAGCTTAAATTAATTTCATTTAAACTATTGCAAACAAAAAACAATAATTACCAACAATTTTTTTATAAAACACAGACACATTAATCAGAACTATTAGTTTGTTATTTTGCAGAAAAGAATACCATTTGATGAATACAAAAGTTGATATATCTCTTGGGAGAGTTCAATTGTTTAGTTTATTTCATTTCGGGTTTGCAACTACAAAAAAAACGTAATTAAAGTTAGGTTTACGAATCACATCAAATATATACCATTTTGAATCGCTGGTATTGGTTGTATAAGCTGCTTCGTCATGCAAGAGTGTCGTTTTGTACACCCTGAACCGGGTTTAAACCTCCATCAGCCTTTTTTGCCACATACCGTTCCAAAGCTGTAGCCCTTATGTCAACCCTTTTTTGTTTGTGATGTTATATCTTGCCTTTCATTTATCTTTGTAATTATTGTTTGTTTCTGTGCGTGTTTTGATTGACTGTGATCCTTGAAAGCCACATTCCATGTTCGACTTTGTTTTACATTAAGCAATTTCCAATTTCCATACCAATTGTTCTAACAAGAAAAATAATTAAACACATTTCTGTGCGTTAATACGTACCCAGTGTGCCATATTTGTCAATGCCCGTTCAAAAGCGGTACCACTATTTTCATCCCTTTTATGCTAGTGATGTCTAACGCTTTGCTTTCAAGTGTATATACACAAGTAGATATATAAGCCAAACACAGTCAACCAAATACACGCATTCAAAATTAACAAAATTTACCAGAAAAAACAGAACAAACATAAAAGGGTTAAAAATAGGGGTACCCCCTTGGGATGGTCAGTGGCATAAAGGTCGCTGGGGTTTCAAAGCAGGTTCTAGGGTGCATCAAACCTCACTCTTCACGTACTTGTTTGAAATGCGTGTTTTGGGATGGCTGCTTTCTGTAAAATACGTCACTTCCTGTCCGACTTTTGCATCTACTATTTGACTCATGGCCAGCTTTGACCTGCTATATACGTGGACATTTTAATCTAGATATACAGTACGAAAATGTTTGATTTATAGAGGATCTTACATGAGTACTCATTCATTATTGAATTTATTAAACGAGTTGGCAAAATGATAGAATGCGAGTCTCTTAACGAATGTTAGATTATATTTATCACATAACTCACATATCGACTTTTATTGCATTTTGTCTGTCGCTTTAACACGCGAAACCAACATAAACCGTGGGAATTGAATCATAGTCATTGTCGATTTTTTTGACAGCGCATACTATGCTAATTTGCATACTTATATAACTAGTGGTATATCGAAAATATAGAAAGGTGTTATTCCACTCCAACACCGTAAGTTGTGATAAAAACCTTTATAGATCTAGATACGAATTGAACGAGAATGTATAACAATAAAAGTGAACATGCTTACGCTTTCGGAGAATTATAGGAATATTCCAGGTCTGTACAAAATAGTATGATTTTTTAAACCCTTGAAAGGGACACACGTGATTTAAACATAATCTTTTAAACATAATCGTTATTGCTGAAACATAATCTTTATTGCTGAAACCCAGTTTTTTACTGACAGGGTCTTATCTCAATAGTGCTGAAAACGGGACATAAATTACGGAGATAGTAGTCTATATAGTACACATAAATGGTTTCCTTCTATCTCTTGTATTGGCTGAAATTGCAAACATTTACTCGGTTAATATAGTTTGATGTTTTAAGTGGAGACATACAAAAGGGGAGGGGGCGGTTCTTAGAAGGTTAAAATCTTTGTTGAAACCTGGAATATAATTTTTGGAAAATTTCAAATCCAAACGTTTATATATGATTATATTTTATAAAACAAACTGTCAAGTTCCATAAAACATTTTTTAGAGAATCTACTGAATTCTAATTAGGCAAACCTGGATATTGTAAGAAATTTAAATGTGAACCTACATACATACATGAACAATTTCAAACTAATCCGAAACTTTATTTTTTTTCCACAGAAACACTGTTGAATGAATAAGCTCAGTTATTTCGTTTTCTTACTACCAAACAAAATGGTGGGACTTTCAAAATAAGCCTTAATTTACAAAAGTAGGTTAGCTATTTCCGTTTTGAAATTCATTCGTTACAAGTCAGATAACGAACTTTAATCACTATAATTTACAACATCAGTTGACATTGCTGAAGAGAAATCATTCTGGGTAGTTTTTCTACAATTTCCGCTGGAGGACACGGCTTAATTACAGAAACTAACCTTAATCGATATGGGATGTGTGGGTACCGTTGTCAAGGACCTTGGAATGTGTCCATGAGGGTCATGTGTAAAATTAGCTTATTGTTTGGGGCGCTTGTTTCAGCCAAAGGTTTTTCTGCAGTAACTCGAACAATTTAAATAATATGTACATCAGTTATATATCATTAGAACTGACATTTTTAGTTGTAAATAAAACTACTTTACTTTTGAAAATCAGTTGAGAAATAAATATTTTACAGCCAAAATGATTTCTTGATTGGTCTTTTCCTTGTTGGTGGGACAGCAGAAAATTACAAAATGTCAAATAACTTCAGTAAAACTTGATATTTTGTTATAAAACTTTCAGGGTGTCTTAATGTACTAATATCTAACAATTTAAAACTATTTTTGAATAAAAAATCTAAAAAAATATATTTTTCGAATTTTTCATGCAGCAGAATTTTGCATTGAAAATGACCCATCAAAATCAACTTTCGCACATGATTTTTTTATTTCTCAACCGATTTTGAAAAGTAAGGTAATTTTATTTACCACTAAAAATGTCTGTTCCACTGATATATAACTTATATAGGTAGTAGATTAATTTTATCTTAAAAGTCCAAAAAACCTTTGGCTGAAACAAGCGCCCCAAACAATAATCACCACATACATTTATAAACTACTGGAAGAATACTTTGTTTTGCAGACGATTTGTTCTTAATTTGGAACACCTCGTATGAAATTAAGCTTTGACCTGCAATATACGTGACAAATCTTAAAGGGGTTGATGCACTATTTTCAAACACAGTTTATTTTAAAGGGCTCTGAAAAACTTGAAAAAAGCTGAAAGAATTATCAAAATGCCATGAAAAATAAAGGAGATATGACCTATTGAAAATTTGCAAAAAACATAAATGGAAGCGGCCATCTTTGAACGATGACGTCATCGCGCCGTTTTACCATATAAGGCATATTGACAAAATGTATTTTAAAGCGAAGAAAACCAATGCAAATTGATCAAAAATGAATATAAAGATGTAAAATGCATACATTTTAGTATTATTTTTCATTTGCAGTGATTCTCCTTGCTTTAAAAGACATTTTATCAATTTGCCATATATGGTAAAACGGCGCGATGACGTCATCGTTCAAAGATGGCCGCCTCCATTTATGTTCTTTACAAATTTTGAATAGGTCATATCTCCTTTATTTTTTATGGCATTTTGATAATTCTTTCAGCTTTTTTCAAGTTTTGCAGAGCCCTTTAAGATAAACTGTGTTTGAAAATAGTGCATCAACCCCTTTAATATAGATAATGCTTACGAAAATGTCTGAGTTACACCTTTCTAGACACGACTTAAACAAGACTGTTTAACAAAAGAAAAGTTCACATTCTTACAGTTTCGGATAATTATACAAATACTCAAGTCTGATTTCTTCTAAACCTTTGAAAGAGACACATGTGATTTAAACGAAATCTTTTAAACATAACATTTACTGCTGATGCCCAGTGTTTTTATTTCTGAAAAGGCATTGACTCATTAGTGTTGTAAACGGGACCTTCAGTACGGAGGAAGTCGTCTATAGAGTAACACAAAGAATTTCTTTGTATCTCTTGTATTGGCTTAAATTGCAGAAATATACACTCCTAATATAGTTTGAAGGTGGATGGGTGACACAAAAATGGGGAATTTCTTAAAAGTTTAATAAACTTTATTAAAAAATGGAATATATGTTTTGGAAATTCAAACTTGTGTATATAATTATATTTTATATAAAAAAAACAGTCATGTGCCTTCTATCAAAAGTGGCATAAAACAAAGCATTTTCTAGAAAACATACTGAATTCTATTTCGACAAATCTAGATATTGTTAGAGGTTTAAAAGTGCATTAATACACGAACAATTTCCAACTAATCCGAAACCTTGTTGATCCACAAAAACGCTGTTGTATGAATATGCTCAACTGTTTAGTTTTCTTACCACCAAAAAAAGGATTGGTCTTTCAGAGTAAGCCTAATTTTGAAAAAGAGTGTCAAATATTTCCGTTTTAAATTCATTCGTTACAATCTGCAATACAGATAACGACCTCTAATCACTATAATTTACAACATCCCTTGACATGGTGACAAAAGACTGTTTAACAAAAGAAAAGTTCACATTCTTAAGGTTTCGGAGAATTGTACGGATATTCCAGCTTTGTGTAAAAGTCTGATTTTTTTCTCAACCCTTGAAAGAGACACACGTGATTTAAACATAAATCTTTTAAGCATAACCTTTACTACCGAGACCCAGTTTATTCTGACAAGGCCTTAGTAGACCTTTATTACGGATATATACTAAAGGACAACAGAAACGCAACTCGGAAATTTCCACTTCATAATTTACATACTGCACACTTCTTTCTTCGTAATATTTCAGAGAAAACCCAAGGCTGCAGCTCGTTAGAGAAAATACACAACTGTGCCGTGTAGACTTTGTTATCAAAGTACACTTTGTTACCCGAAATTCGTTAATGTTGAAGTTCCGCTTTGAAAATTTGAGCCATTTCTGTAATGTATTTAACGAAATGAGATTGCAAAGTTTTAAATCCAAAGTTTGCTCACCTGCTTGAGCCAAACGCGTATTCTATCACTAACGAAACTTTGAAGGGATGTGTTGCTAAAGCATTTTTTCGAAAGTAATGGTCTAATGTAGCCATGTACCATTCGATATACAGCAGCATATTATACATACAATATTGCGTTTATTTACGAGTTGCGTTTATTTTGTCCTTCAGTATAGTCGTCTATAGAGTGTCACAAAGGATTTCCTTAGAATGGCACAAATGATTTTACATTTAGCTCTTGTACTGGCCCAAATTGCAAAAATATACCTTGTTAATATATATAGTTGCCGGGGAGTGGGGTGGTGAGTGGGTCATAAAAAGGGAGAGTTTCTTAGAAGTTTAATAAACTCTGTTCTAAACCAGGATATATGTTTTGGAAAAGATCAAATGCAAACGTTTGTAGTTTGTACATGATTATATTTTATAAAGCAAGTGCCTTCTAAGGTGGCATGAAAAACCTCTTCTTTCTTTTTTTCGAAAACCTACTGAATTCTATTTCGGAAAATCTGGAAATTGTAAGAGGTTTAAACGTGAATCCATACACAAACCATTTCAAACTAATCCGAAAGTTCATTCTTCCACAGAAGCACTGTTGAATGAATAAGCTCAATTTATTCGTTTTCTACCCAAAAATGATGGGTCCTTCAGAATAAGCCTTAGTTTGAAAAAAAAAGTCAAATGTTTCTGTTTTAAAAATCTGCAATTCAAATAATGACAGCTAATACATAGTTCCGATCTGTCAATCAAGCTTAAATCCACAAGAGATGTGAGCCAATTAAACGTTCAATCGATATTTATGAACCAATTAAACATCCAATCGATATTTACACTTGAAACAAAAGCATGTATTGCACCCACAAACAACTCTAAAATACAATAGATCACATGGCCAATGTTTGTGGGAACTTGATACAGGAACAATAGATTACATGACCAATGTGTGTGGGAACTTGATACAGGAACAATAGATCACATGGCCAATGTTTGTGGGAACTTGATACAGGAACAATAGAGGGCGGGGCTATAAACTGAATGTCGGAACTATCTATTGCTGTAAAATGAAATATAAAAAGATCGGACAGGGAAAGTAGCATTCAAGGAGGAGTCAACCACAAAACACAGAAACACATACGCAAACAGACAAACAAGAAGGCAAAAGTAATAATAAATACAAACGACATCCCAAACACAAAAGGGTTGACAATAGGGCTACCGACTTGGAACGATCAGTGGCAAAATAGACCACTAGGGGTTTAAACCGGTTCTAGGGCTCACCAAACCTCACACTTACCCTACTGTCATCCCATTAAAACAGGACAGTGTAAATAAAGAAATCCCCGCCATGATCTAATCTCTAACCAACAAGGCAGCAACTATTTAGGATGTATGGGTATCCTTGTCAATCACTTGGTATGTGTTCATGAGGGTCATGTGGAAAAATCGCTTTATCATCACATTATAAACTACTGGATGAATACTTTATTGTGCTGTCAATTTGTTCTTAATTTAGAAACACTCATTTGTAATTAACGCTGGATAGTGTTTCATCTGTCAATGAGGACAGTGCAGGAAATTACTAAATGTGTTATTTAGGATTGTCATTATTTGCTTAATTGCAACCTTCTTACTTGTTAAAATGACAGATATTGCTCAAGAAGATCTGATTCTGAATGTGATACTTCTATGATCAGATGGTCTGACAAACAGAAGACAATTAGTTTATGTCTTTAACAGTCTTACGAACCAAGAAAAATATTTCGTTCACATTCATTTTTGTTTTAAAACAATTTAACACATGTATCAAGTATCACATTTCAAAACAGAAAATAGAACAGAAAATGTACAATTCGCAGAACGCAGTCAATCAAAAACACGCATACAGAGCAAACAACAAATACAAGGGCAAATAGAAACATAGTATGCGACACACCAAATAAACATATGGTTGACAATAAGGGTACCACCTTGAAATGGTCACGAGCTAGGGTGCACCAAACCTCATTTTTACCCTATTGTCGCCCCAATAAAACTGGACAGTGTTAATAAATAAATCCCCGCCATGTAATATCCTCTAACAAACAAGGCCGCATTACTAGGCAATACAAGTGTAACACAAAACACTGATTACTATGTATCATGCAGATATGTACATTTCTGCTTGATTATGTACATTTCTGCTTGATAAGGAAGTAAACTAATTAATTAGTTTTTATTACGCACTGATTTATTTTTTTTATTGATTATGCACTGACTGATAAAACAAAAGCAATGTGGATTCCTCGGCGTTTATCGGATGCTATCTGACGTCACAAAACGTCATGAAGAAAAAAATATAAATATAAAACTAGTAAACCATAGATAAAATTTGGATAATATACATATATACATATCACTGACTTTTACTATCAATAAATACTGAAAAAGGGATCATTTGGAAGGAAAAAATACAAACAAGAGATAAAAGTAGCAGACTCGGTTTTATTGAGTCTGTTAATAAGAGGTATTGTCGAGCGCCTCCAAGCAGCGGCTTAATCGATATTCTACTTTAAAGCCACGATGATTGGGCTTGATGATCCTTAAGGAGAAGATTGGGCTTGATGATCCCAAAGTACCAGTAAATAATAACACTACTGATTTGTAGTCGGGGTAACTTTTTTCGGCCGCCACACAGCATTAAACAAACGCTAGTGTGAGTGTCAATAAATACTGAAAAGGGTATCCTTGGAAGCAACAAACACAAACAAGAGATAAAAGTAGCAGACTCGGTTTTATTGAGTCTGTTTATGAGAGGTAAAGTGAAGTGCAACACCTCTCACGCCTCCTAACACCGGCTTAAGCGATATTCCACTTTAAAGCCATGAAGATTGGGTTTGATGATCCCAAAGGACCAGTAAGTAATAACACTACTGATTTGTAGTCGGGGTAACTTTTTACGGCCACCACATAGCACTAAACAAACGCTAGTGTGAATGTCAATAAATACTGAAAAGGAAGTGTATTAAGCTGGTCACAAAATTACAGAATAGCGCCAGTCTTTGTTTACTAAGCCTCGCCTAATAACTTGATAGTAAACAACGCTGCCATACTATGCGTTATATCTAATTCAATTAACCTAAAGATAACTATTAATGCATTGGTAATGTAGAAAAAAAACATCATCACGAAGGAGTACGAAGGGGATTAAGGGATTTTTATATCTGATACTTATCGATAGGAGTAATGCGGGGAAAATTGAAATAAAAATATTACGACTGCTGTGGACATTCAAGATGGTGTGGGATTTGTACAGAAAATCATAAAAGATACGGGTTTTATTTAAGTAAAACAATAAAAGTACTTGATGTTGTTTGCTAATTTGAAGTAGCTTTGAATCGCTCACCTTGTTCATTGTATACACTTCAAGTGGATGTGATAAAAAAGAACGTCTGTCTGATTATTTTCTCCTTCTAAGTAAATGTAAACCTTGATTCACATGGTAGGACCTACTTATAAACAGAGTCACTATAAACACAATGATCCTGTTTTCAATTAGGTCCTACCATGTGAGTCAAGGTTTACGTTTAGGATCATAAACTATGGTACATGCACAATTTTAGAACTCTAGCTCTCGTAGTTTCAGAAAAGAAAACGTTTGAAAGGTTTTCCTATACGTAAATCTGTGACTCCCGAGGATGGCCATATCTGACTTCAGGATTCCCATTTGAACACTTTTATTACAGGATCATCAGCTTATAAATGATGCATATGATATATGAGATATATACGACTAGTAGTTTCAGAGAAATAAGTTATGTCTCTATAAAATATGTGACCCTGGGCGTAGCCAAATTTAATCCCATGGTCTCCATTTGAACAAACTTCGTTGAGGATCAAGTTAGACCTATATTTCTTATAGCTTCGGAAAAGAAGATATTGTAAAGATTGTCCTACATACTCTTAATAAAAACTGTGACATCCGGGGAGGGACATTTTTTTTCCCAGGGTTACCATTTGAACAAACTTGGTTATTGATCATACAATATATCAGAGCTCTTTACCTTGTAGTTTGGGAGAATAAGATTTTTTTAATATTTTCCTCTACAAGTCTATGTAAAACATGTGATCCCTGGGTTTTACCGAATTGGACCACATGGTCACCATTTGAACGAAATTGGAAGAGGATTATAAGCTTATTATGCAACATATTAGACATCTGGAGCTTTTTAAAAAAATAGTATGATAATGGACCTTTGGAAACGGCGGAGCACGACACATAAGAAATATTGCAGTCTCGGTTTGATTGAGACTGTTCATGAGCGGTAGTGAATTATGCTAGCTACCGATCACGCCCTCTAGCCTCGGGTTGAGCAGAACTCAATATTAATAAAATCATTAGTACAAAAGTTTAACCATCCCGAAGATGGCAGGCATATGGCGGTTGACATGGAGTATCTGTCTTCCCCATGTCGTACGGCGTATGGTCCCAGTATCTAATAAAATTAAATTCCCCAAAGAGCGAAATAAACATAATGGAATTTAGTTGGGAGCAGCGGTTATGAAGCCTTTATATCACAAGTAACAGTCAAAAGACTAAATTAAAATTAAAATTAAGTTTCATAGAAGAGGATGTTTTATTGATTATCCCATATAACTCTATGTAAATCTGTGACCCCGGTTGTGGGGTCATTTTAAAACATATTTCACACAAAAAAGATAAGAGGTAATTCAAGTATGTCCTTCTGTGGCATTTCAGCGTACAATTAAATCAATCTAGGTTACTGGTGGACACATTAAGCATCTTTATATCTTTACACGAAGAGAATGAAATTATTATAAAAGTATATACAAAAGTACAGGAAAAGTAGCGTTCAATGACGACAGCCAACCACAAACATATACAGAAACAAAGAACAACTATATTCATTGAAAGGAAAAAGAAACGCGACACGGGGAATTTCCGCTATATAATGTATATACTGCACACTTAATTCCATATATAGTCCAAGGAAATCCCATGAAGTTTTGTAAAAAAAGAAATTGCAGTTAGTGAGAGAAAGGACACAACTGTGATGGTGTAGACGTTTTAATCACTGTACACTTTGTAACAAGAAATTCATAAATGTTGAAGTTTCTCTTTGAAAAATTGAGCGAGTACAGTAAGTTTGCTCACATGCTTGAGCCAAACGTGTACTCTGTCAATAACGAAACTTTGCAGGAATACTATTTGCTGTGTTACGTGTGGTTTTAGTCTTTTTTCCGAAAGGAAAGATCTTACGTAGCCATGTACCATTCGATTAACAGCATCATACTGTACATACAATATATAGCGGAAATTCCCGTGTCGCGTTTCATTTTCCTTTCAGTATATAAAGATACACACAAGGGTTGACAATTGGGCTACCGCCTTGGAACGGTCAGTGGCAAAGAAAGGATTCTGGGGGTTTAAGCCAGGTTCTAAGGTGCACCAAACCTCACACTTACCTTACCGTCATCCCCATAAAACGTGACCAGGAAATGTAGCATTCACAAAACGCAGTTAACCAAAATAACGCATTCAAAACAAGCAACAGTTATAAATAAATAATCATACAAAATAAAGTCCGCAACAACACAAACATAAAAGGTTTGATAACATTGTTAAGTTTAAGGTTAACATGTTTAAGCATTAATTGTTGGATTTCCGATCGATCCCTTATAAATAGAAATTTGCATTTAACTGCTAAGTGCAACCGTAATTTAGTCAACAGGACCATAAACTTAATTACAGTAACACCTTTTATAATTTACAGCTTATTTTATTAGCCTGCTAAACATCTTAAATGCATATAGTGGGTTTTAACGTCGCTTTCTAGGCTATTGCTTTTTTTTTTGTATTTATAAATTCAGAACATCTTTATGTTTTACTATATTGCCTATTAATGCTGCCTTGTTGGTTGGCGAATAGTTCATGACGGGGGATTTCTTTATTTACACTGTCCCGTTTTATTGCGATGACAATAGGGTAAGTGTGAAGTTTGGTGCACTCTAGAACCTGGTTTAAACCGCCAGCGGCCTTTTTTGCCACTGATCGTTCCAAGGCGGTAGCCCTATTGTCAACCCTTTTGTGTTTGTGATGTCTAATTTGGCATTTGTTAATCTTTAAAGTTGTTCTTTGTTTCTGTGTGTTTTATGGTTGACTGTCGTCCATGAATGCTACTTTTCCTGTTCGTATTGTATATCCATATTTTGGTCATGTCCTATCGCAACGGTGTCTACTTGTAGTGCCTCAAATACGTAGACACGTGACATAATACCCCCATCGGCTCATATTTAACTGACACCGGCCCACCAGTCTTAGAACTAACCTTTATAATCTGATCATTAACGAATGAGTATACTACTACCGGTTGCATGAAGTCTTTGGTTTGACCTGGCCGGAAACTTAACCCACGATCTCCCACGTGCGAGGCGGACGCTCTGCTACTTGATCATGCAGGGCATTAAATGAGAAAATGAGACGGAAAATCGGTCAAATGTAGTAGAATTTATATTCAGTTAAAAATAACGATTTCAAAATGCTAACCCAATGTCTTCACCATACAAGAACATTTTGTTTTGTCTTGAATAACATATTTTATTCGTTAAGACGTTATACTCAATTATAATTTCAGCCATGTTTCGCATGCGTGATTGAATGATCAGCTAAATTATCCAATTAAACAATTAATTACCGTTCTTTTCCTTTAAACCATACACGTTTACACACCTTACGTTGTATTTCCATATCATATAATTTATTGCTATCAATGTATTAAAATTCTACCAATGTTTTATCACCTCGTTAAAGTTTTATAACAGAAAAACAAAGATCGATTGCAAAATAATTAGTACGAACTAATATCCATGGGGATGTTTATAAATTAGACACTGACAGGGTTTTTTCATTAGGGCATAGTAAAAAGCATACACTAAGATAACTAATCCAAATATAAAAGCTCGTAAAAGACATGGTTTTCGTTTGATTTATGTACACCTTGATTGAAATTAGTCGTTTTCATCGTGTATAGTAAAATTATCGCACGATGGAATTGCAACTGTCGCTGCCTGTGTGTTGAACAACGAAATATTTCCTGTGATGCAACTCCCAAATCAGTTTAATCTGCTTCCATGGCAAATGCTACTATATGTTTTGTTATTTTCTGCGTAACAGTGAGGTTTACAAAAATAATCCGATCGAATGAAGTGACAGATAAAGTTAAATATTTACCAAAGTTTAAACATGTTGGAACAGTCACTGGCAAAAAATGCCAGAGGAAGGCTTAAACGTTGCATTTTTATGACTATTCGGAAAAAATTGTTAATCGAGTATTTACTAGTATATTTACATGTTTGTGTATGATTTTAGCCTACTAACTTTGAAAAAAAAAGCATTTATACTCCTGCAAAGTAGGTTGCAGGTAAGTTAAATGTATTTATTTTACATCGATTGCGGCGAAACAAGTTATTGCAACTTAGATTAATCACTCTCGATGGCTTCCTGGGTAGAACCAGTACTAAGCAATGTGGATTAATTATCTTGCTCAATGATAAATAACGGCGAGGATCGAACCCACGACCTCTCGATCTGGAGTTCGGCGCTCTACCACTGAACCACGCATTCCAGGTTGCAGGTACATGCTATATTAAGAAATATGCCACCTTAAAGTAAAATTACCACCATATTTTATTTAGATGATTGATTATAGCACCCGTGTATCGGTCTATCCTCCGAGCACGTTAAAGAACCATAGGAATCTATTCGATAATAAGAGTAGGGCACGGTTCCCGGATTCCTATGTATCCTTCCCCTCTCTCTGGGGCGGCTCTAAATAACCTATACTGTGTTGATGAGCCGTTAAACAACATTCAATTCAATTCAATTATAGCAGTCCATACATTGTGTGCTAAATGAGAAAAATGAAAAAATGACAGGTTTCTTGAAGATTTCTTACAAGATTGCCGTGTTTCCTTTAAAATTGTCAACCCTAACAAATTATTTCACTACGATCTAAAATGTCGAGAACGTTTATCAATTGGAAGCTGACATTTAGTTGATCGCGACTTATATAATCAGGAAATTATGGCCTTAAATGACATGCTTATCTTTAGATTGTTAGACTTGTCGTGTTCGGCCGTATCCATAGGTCCATTATCATACTCTTTGATTAGCGTTTACTAGCCACTAGATGATGATTAGGCAACATTTAAACGTACTCATGTTCTCAAAATGGTATTTATAGAAACGGTAAAACTGACATGTTAATCGTACTACAAAGGGCATCAGATAATATTGTTTATTGTTTTAAGCCAAATATGGTCCATGAACATGTTTAATAGATACAAATAAATGTGGTCAGATGGCATGTTGTTAGTACATGTACTGAGAATAACAAAGCATTGCAATACCGTAGAATACATTCGGTACTATTAGGAGAATAATGAAACAAAAGTTAAATGTTTGTGTTAACAAGTTTACGATATTAATTTGAACTGTAAAATGTAACCGAATTTTAGTGGTTATCTATTTGGGAGAGATTTTGTTTTTATTTGTTTTATTTTCAATTGGAAGTATAAATCGTTATCTTAAAGTGTTAATAACACTATTAACAAATACTACTATCTGTATTTTATGGAATAGATGCAACACAGCAACATTTCCACACGGAGAGATATACCACATAAGTTGAGTGTTAAAATACAATACTTATACAAATCCTATTTTGGACCACACAAGGGATATATTTTTATTGGTATATTTATTATTATTATTTTTGAATTTCAGCGATAAATAAATGTATTCGTGTTCAATATTTGTTCAAAATAGTTCTAATATCAAAAGACATATAATCCTAATTTCATCACTTCGATTTTGTTTTCGCTATTTAATAATTGAACGAACTTCATGTAATTTGTTTTTTTCCAATAGTATTGTTTTATGTACGATTTTCTTAATTCTGTATAATTTTTGCAATCGATAACGAAATGATATTCGTCTTCAATGCACTGGCATTGTCTGCATGTCCTTTTATGAAAAGGCACACTTATAGTCTTTCTCCAACGTCCGCACTCCACTTCCAATCTGTGAGAAGAGAGTCTGTCTTGAAAAAACATAGCGTAATTTGGAGTTATTTAAAATATCAAGATATGGTTATTATTTAAAGACTGCAATTGTCCTATAAAATAACGCTCTAGTAGAATCGTTTAATTGGTTATTCCAATCTTGAATAAATACGTCCTCGAGACGTTTTTTGAAAACAGTGAGAAACAAGTCCCTATCACCAACTCCCTAAGCTAACCATACTTCATAATAATGCAATGTTGATAACAAACGTCTAATTTGTGAGACCCAGTTTATTTTATTTATTTGCCTTTCATCGTTTCAACTATCTATGTGTATTTCGTATCGCCAGTTGCACATAATTTTAATCAGTATTTTGTAATTATATGATACCTTTTGTTTATGTAATTTAGTCTTCTAGTTTCACCGTATATAAAGCTATTTTGGGTTGTTAATGTAACCCCCAATAAACGTTTACAAAAACGTAAATGTGTCCTTTCTACATGTTTACCTTTATTAAACCCCCATACCTCGAAAGAGTAATTTAATATAGGTGAGATTAGTTTATCAAATAAATCAAATGTATGATTAGGAGATAATTCGATAAATTTGTTTAAATATGTATTTAACTGTAATATACCTTTTAATGATTGTCCAGCCAAGATTTTGTCCATTTCATTGAAAGCCCCACCTGAAGTGAATACAATACCGAGGTATTTAAAACTGCTTACAATTTCTTTCTCATTTCGTTGGTAATAAAATTTAAGAGTATCTGGTAACCTTCATCATTTTCCAAATATTATGATATTTGTCTTTGCCATATTAACAGTAATATTCCATATTTCACAATATACTTCTAAAACTGAAAATGACTTCTGCAAAGCTTCCGCTGACTTTGCAAATAAAATAATATCGTCCGCGTATAATAATAAACATAAATAATCATACCCACGTCTACAACTTCAACTCCTTTAAATATTAATTCTTCTTCTAAATCATTTAAATACATGCTAAATAAAAAAACTTCCCTTGACGCACCCCGAGAAAACACGTGAAATCCTCGCTTAACGTGTTCATATATTTGACCTTTGACTTTACGCTGTTATACATAGATTTGATGTCATCTACAATTTCCCCCCTCACCCATACTTTATTAATTTATACCATGAAACATCTCTCACTACAAAATCAAAGCTTTCTTAAAATCCACAAAGCGCAAAATAGGTTGCCTGATTGGTTTAAAGTATAAGATATCAAACCGTTTAGAACAAATATATTATCGACTGTGCTCATACCTTTACGAAAAACGGCTTGTGCCTCAATGTATACATGATGTTTTTCTGCCCAAGAGATCAATCTATTATTAAGTAATCTAGAAAATAATTTACCCAACGTACTTAGTAACATAATCCTCCTATAACTGGTTGGTTCGCCGGGGTCACCACTTTTGAATATCAGTACAATATGACCTTCGCTCCAAGGCTCGGGGAAGTAACCACGTGGAGACGGGTGTTAAATAATTTATATAAATATGGCAACAACGCATCCGAACCATATTTAAAGAACTCCTTAAACAGTAAATATGGTCCTCCGCTGGAATTGTTGCGTAATTATTTAACAATATTTCCAAGTTTGTTATTTCGATGTCAAGACCCCCAGTGGCCTTTGTTGCCACTGACCGTTCCAAGGCGGTAGCCCTATTGTCATAACTTTTGTGTTTGTGACGTTGTTTGCTTTTTTTTATTACTTTTGCCTTTTCGCTTGTCTGTTTGCGTGTTTGTTTTTGTGTTTTGTGGTTGACTGTCGTCCTTAAATGCTGCTTTCCCTGTCTGATATTTTTATATATTTTTGCAAATATTATCTGAATTTCACCATTAATATAAAAATCTTCCCTTGACGCACCTCAAGAAAACACGTGAAATCCTCGCTTAACGTGTACATATATTTGACCTTTGACTTTACGCTGTTATACATAGATTTGATGTCATCTACAATTTCGCCCCTCACCCATACTTTACTAATTTATGCCTTAAAACATCTCTCACTACAAAATCAAAGCTTTCTTAAAATCCACAAAAGCGCAAAAAAGGTTGCCTGATTGGTTTAAAGTATGTGATATCAAACCGTTTAGAACAAATATATTATCGACTGTGCTCATACCTTTACGGAAAACGGCTTATGCCTCAAGGTATACATGATGTTTTTCTGCCCAAGAGATCAATCTATTATTAAGTAATCTAGAAAATAATTTACCAAACGTACTTAGTAACGTAATCCCCCTATAATTGGTTGGTGCGCCGGGGTCACCACTTTTGAATATCAGTACAATATGACCTTCGCTCCAAGGCTCGGGGAAGTAACCACGTGAAGACGGGTGTTAAATAATTTATATAAATATGGCAACAACGCATCCGAACCATATTTAAAGAACTCCTTAAAAAGTCAATATGGTCCTCCGCTGGAATTGTTGCGTAATTATTTAATAGAATTCAATATTTCCAAGTTTGTTATTTCGATGTTAAGTTCTGCAACTAGTATCTGAATTTCACCATAAATATACCTATTATTGAAATATAGTACATCCTCATCGGCTTGAAAAAAACTACTGTCAGGATTATTAATAGCTTTAAAATATCTTGCAAAATGCTCAGCCGAGACTGTCCTTGGAGATGAGGATGACGAAATCCGCTTTAACATCTTCCAATATTCGAGTGCATTTGATAACCTTGCCTGTAACAATTTAAAAGTATGCTCTCTTCGGGTTGCGAAGCATATATATGACAATAATCACACAATAGCTATCTAAACTGTCATGTGCCGTTCAAGATCCATGCGCAATCAGCAGTCCCATTTCTGTAGAAGATTTACATTTATGAAATTTGTGATATTTAATTAATTGTCAACCATAAAATCAAATTACATTTGATGTATAGCTCAATATAAAGATTGAAAAAACAACACATTTACATTATTGTGTTCAAAAATGCGAAATATAATTTACATTTTTCTAATATCGGTTCCCGCTAAACATAATTTACATCTTTTTTATATCGGTTCTCGCTAAGTGCGTCAGCGTAATTATTAATAAAATTCTAATTGCAGTATATGAGGTTGTATCCACTTTAATTTTAATATTCAATGAAAATGATCCATTAGCAGTTACGAAAATCACTGAAATATTTAAATGAATGCGAAAATTACCCGTTCACAGCTGGTCTTTTGTATTTTAATCTTAACAATACATCAATTATATATATAACCTATTAAAAACCATTTTAAAATCAGCGCCAAAGTTGAGATTTATGGTATGATATATAGTAGCGTAAATATCTATTTAGAACAAGAATAATGTATTGTGTTGTTTTCTATTGATTTTAGTGGAGTGTTTACTTAATTCAAACTACTGCCGTAAAACAAACATGATAATAATTTAGACCATGACACTTAAGTTTGTTTTTCTGATGGAAACTATATTGCTGATGTCTTCAATTGTATATATAATTATGTTTATTTCATTTATTAAAATCGGAATTGTTTTAAAATAATAAAATTATTGAAAAAATAATAAAATTAATGAAAAATAATACGAAAAACGGAAAATAAAATCACATTTATACTATCTTAACGTAGATGGCGGGTTGTCCCAAGTACGTCCTTCCATCATATGTCAATCCGTCTGTCCGTCAACGATTGCATTGTCAGTCAACTCGACAGTGTTTTCATTTTTCATTTTTCATTTATAAGTTTATCCAATAGGACCTACTGTGGATGTTTATCAATATTTTGTTAAGGTAAAATTTAAAGTGAATCTGAGTGTGTGATTTCTTTTTCCTGGAACTGGTGAACACGTGCACGATCAATTTGATAAATAAAACACTATTCATGTTCAAATGTCATGCTTAAAGTCACTCTCCCGCCAACAACAGGTACATGTTGTAGCATAAAACCGTTCTTTCAATCTCTGTCCATGTGTTGAGATTATAAAAAAATGCAAATATGCAGATTAAAAGTCTATATTTTGTTACGGGTACCTAAAATAGCTGCGATTGAGTATGCGTAAAATGAAATTAAATTGGTAACTCATAATTCGAAGCATGATATGGCGATAGTTTGCCTGGCCAAATGAAGTGGTTATATTAAGTTTTAGAGTTAAGATTTTCAACATTTGTAAGTTACATATATACCTTATGGTTAGTAAGCTTAGAAATGGTTTACATGTGTTGTAAAATGTGCATGTTGTTGACGGGATAGCTACTTTAAAATGGAACGCGAAAAAATCGTGTATAAAATCCACAAATCAGGACATTTTCCAAAATACAATGAGCTTAAGGAAATTCAATTTTTCCGGCGGAAATTATTAATTTGTCTTTAACTAACACAGGGTTATTTTAATGGAAATTTACTACAATCGCTTAGCTTCGGGAAAATGAAAATGCTGGATAACAACTGGGTCTCGGCAATTGGAAAAAGGACAAACGTGAGCTTAAAAGTATATCAAAACACCATAATGTTACTCTTTTATTCAATATTTCGGCCCCTTGGCCTTTTTCAAGAGATAAAGATGTGTGACCATCGAAAAACAAAATATTACAAATGCATTCAATATATATCAATAAATATTATGAAGTTTTAATACAACTTCATTTAATGGAAAATTTGTTGAAGATTATATATTTCAAAACGGTTCGGAAAGATAGAAAAACAAGTCAAAATGGGTAAAAAAAACATTAGACAATTTGGACAAAGGTTAGCAGGTTTTTCTGTGTGTGAGTGTTGTTGTTTACGCTTCTGGCCTATGAAATAATGATCGTCATACTATGTTCATGGTATAACTCTTAATGGTTGTCGTCAATCGTGTATTATCTATGCCCTAGACAGTTAATTTCGTGTTGTTCAGGCCTCTGCCAAGTCATTGAGTATTTCTTTTGTGGATTTTTAGGCTTTTGTTTTTATATACGCTTTAACCAAAATGCTTTAAGAAATAAATGCTTTAAGAAATAGAAATAATTCATGAGTATCATTCGCATTATTTATAGGTGAAATATAAGCACACGTACATAACACTATATTTTACTTTTTAAATTACTTCATTGTTTTTGATTTCACATTATTTAGATATGTATCTCACTGAGTTTACAGAACTCCGGGTATGACAACATGATCCTCAAAAAATTATCATATTTGTATAAATATGCATGAACATTTTCTTATTTCAGATATCAATTTAAATATTGCTTTATCTATGTAATGCAATTATAAGATGGTGACTAGTAATAAATACTAAAAATGTGATTCTTTGGAAGCAACAAACACAAACAAGAGATACGAAGCAAACTCGGTTTTATTGAGTCTGTTCATGAGAGGTAATTATAAGATGCAACACTTCTCACGCCTTCTAGCACCAGCTTAAGCGATAAGTTAGACTGTGGCTAAATGTTACAGTTAACATTAATTCCGAAATAGTAGATAAATTATTTCATTATTAATGTTATATATAAGATCATTCGTTGGTATTACAATGCTTAGTTATTCTATGTACATGTACGAAGAAAATGCTTTATTTTTAGAGAATTCCTTTTGATTGGATGTAGTTTTGTTTACACTGTCTTGTCTATTTGGGCGCTGAGGACAGGATAATAGCGAGGATTATGCGCATATAAAATCGATTCAAGCTAACCAGTAGGCCTTATTGCCTACTGACCATTCCAAGTCGGTAACCCTGTCTTCACCACCCTTTCTGTTGTTTTTTGTCTCTTTCATTGTAGTTTCTAGTCCTTGTTTGCAGTACAGTGTGGACCTACGATGCCATTGCGTTCGGACGCTGTGGTTTCTATAGGACCCTATAGGACTCACACCACTATTATCTCCCTTGAATACTCCTGCCCTACAGATGAAGGAGGTAGATAAAAAAAACAAGTTCGCTTTTCTACATTTTACAGGATACACTGATTTATCTTTACCAGGTTCTAAATCTACAGCATTTTAGGAAGAGATCCCAGAAAAAATGCATGTTGATATAAGATTTCTAGCTAATTCTGCCTCATTTTACACATCATGGGTCTAATCTCCACGGGGTTGTATTTTTGTCTCAATGTTGATAGGTGTGACACAAACATGAAATTAAAAAAAGTTCAATCTGGTAAATATTCGTTAAAAGTTAATAGCATGCAGATATTGGATCAATGAAGAATTTAAGCATAAATGCATGTTGCAAAATCTTTTTTATCTCTATGCCACGAACAAAAACATTACAATGGGACCCTATGGAAAATTAATTGTGGTGTGAGACGTATATATCACTCTAACGATAAGTTATTATATGTATTATGTAAACATGTTCATGGGCGATGTTTGTCCCAATAAACTGTAGTAATGTATTAAAATCTATGCTAATGTTACCGAAACATTCATGTTTTTAGAAGGTCATCAATCAATATGGCAATACAAACGTCTTTGTTTCTTTTATTTATACGTTACCTGTAATTTGTTTCAAATATTTAGTTATGTTTTCATAATGAATAAATACTGATAAGAGAGATCCTTTGGAAGCAACAAACACAACCAGGAGAATAAAGTAGCAGACTCGGTTTTCTAGATTATTTTCATGAGAGGTAAGTTATTTAAGTTGCTCTGACCAAAGGTTATTTATAAGAAATTTCAATTATTTTTTTACTTTTCATTTTTTGTTGTTGTTGTTGTTTTTGTTTTGTTTGTTTTAAAAGGCGTTTTACTTGTGTTTTCAATCTTTTGCATCTTCCAAAGTAATTGTTTGATGATTGAACATACCTTCTTCAAAGAAGAAATAATATAGAAAATAAGAAATGCATAAATAAAAATATAACATTAATTTGCTAAAACAAGTTTCATATTTATTTTTTCTATTCGTTGTAACTTTTGTAAATTAAGATGATTTACAGAAAAGTAGGTAGTCATTGCTTTTTCTAAACAGTGTGTCATGCATTTATAGCAGTAGCAGTAGCAGCAGCAGTAGCAGTAGTTTCATCAGTAGCAGTAGTAGCATCAGTAGCAGCAGCTGCAGCACAGGCAGAAGTCGCAGTCGTAGTCGCAATCGCAGAAGAAGCAGCAGCAGCAGTAGGGTAACAGTAGCAGCAGTAGCAGTAACAGTAGCGAAAGCGGTAGTGGTAGTAGTAGTAGTAGTAGTAGTAGTAGTATCTCGGCAGCTAATTTACGCTGGCGAAAAGTCTTGCTTGTGTTATTATATAGCAATGTAAAAGGCTATGCAGAGCAAGAATAATGTATAATGTTGTTGTCTATTAATTTTTAAATCCGAACAATTGGCGTAAAACAAACATTGCAATAATTTAGATCATGACACTTAAGCTTATTTCCTGATGAAAACACAATTGCTGATGACCTCAGTTCTAGAAATATGTGCATTTAATATATTAAAATCTGAAATGTTTGAAAATGTCAATAGCTAATAAAATTCTGGAGAAAAAAGTCGGAAAAATGGAACATAATACAAGGGCCATGGACATTGCTCCAGATATATTTGTCTGTATCAGATATGTATCAAATTTACTGACTATTAGATGAATGCTTATGGGTATGAAGTAACCAAATATTACCTTGTGTTGAGTTGTTCGTTCAGGTTGTTTAGCACACAATGTTTATCCATATTTGAAGGTAATTATCACAGTAAATGTATGTTATTTATTGTTTTCATCAGTTGTTCAAATCAATTCTCCCATCATTCATTTTTTATCAGGTAATATCCATAATCACTGTTATTCTGTATTTAATTAGCAATTGTTAATTATTTGCACTGCACATTCCTGACAAAAGCTTCATCGAGGTCGCCATTTTGTACTTGTCCGGTCAGTTCTATTCAATTCATTAAAACGTCTGCATGTACAAGGATATGCTAATTTATTGCTACTTAAACTTCTCCAAATAAAAGAATAGTATTTCAGTGTAAATTAATTGTTCTTGTTAATTTTATATTTGTTAAATGAGATAACGTTCAGGGACTATTTCTTGTAATAAAATGGCGTAGTTAAATCACTATCCTGACCTCCTGTATAATGTTGAATGCTGTATTATTGCTGACCTATGCAAATATGCCATGTTATGGACACATTTAGACATAATTGTAGAACTGAATTATTGTGTATTTGTTAAAGTTATTTTGCTTATATGTATTATAAAGTGATTTTGATGTCAGGACCGCATTGCATCCTTACAAAATATTTCAGATAAATGTCTTTTCATTGGTTGGTGGTAATCCTGACGAGCAGTGTTTGGTTGAATATCCTATCTTCAGGATCAACCAGTATAAATACTGGGCTGACAAGGTGAATGTCAGCAGTTGCACTTGCGGCAAAATTCAAAACTAGTAACTTCTGTCAAATTGACCAAAACTGTCAAAAAGCCTTAAAGGTATTACATATTTAGATTTTTAGAACTTTTATTAAACAGACAGCTTATTAGCTTTTTAAATTATAAGTAATAAACAGATTAAGAAGCTTATTAGACACTTAATTACAATAAAAGTGCAACTGTCTCATTGCCTGCCAATGTCAGCCTGACTGATAGAATTTAAAGAATAAAACAAGCTTAGTAGTTGAATAAATCGACACAGAGCCAATAAATCAATATATAGAAGACCAATTTAAAAGTTCCAAATCAAATAAATCATTCAAATTTTATTCAGTGAGCCACAGGGCTTACATTTGGTGTCAGAGAAGTTTGATATAAACTTTTTTTAAGCATATCGGGTTGATCGAACCACACAAGGAATTAAGTTAATGCTTTGGCATAGGTATACTTCAAGGGTGAAGCTTATTCCCTTGTTTATTTTTATACAAATAAGCACCTGTACATACAATCATGACTGATTCACCTGAACATGAAGTAACCTTCGGGAACTATGCAGATACTAAAGATCATGGGGATGATCTTCTTGCTGCCGATGGCTACAACTGTGATAGATCTGCTCATGGCGACTCAATAATGAAGGAGCGGATGAACAGGTTGCTGGAAGTAGCCAGCTACAACATAGTCTACCTAATCTGAGTTACTCACCTGAAAGACGTGTAAGAATCAGACATGACTCGGGTGAAAGTGTGTCTGATAGTTCTGTAAGATACTATCGCAGAGGCTATAAAAGTCATAATCAGGGTCCTTATCAGCAAAGGTCTCTGCAGCCATCAGCCATAGCATCAAACCAGACACCTATGATGGATCTGAGAGTTTTGAGCAATACATTTCACACTTTCATGATTGCTCTGAACTGTCTGGTTGGGAGTTTAAGACCAAGGTTCTTGTATTAGCAGCAAGTCTGCGAGGCCCTGCCAGAACATTCTACATGAGCATTGATCCTTTACAACAGCGCGATTACAAATCTATTGTAAATCGATTACACGATCGGTTTGGAAGTGGCTTAGCATATTAGATGCTAGAAAGCGTCAGAAAGGTGAGAGTATTGTTGCTCTTGGAGATGATCTGAGGCGATTAGCTAAAAAGCATATACTGATCTGCCTAGTGAAGCACAAGAGAAGCTAGCACTTAACCAGCTGTATAAACTTATATCTGTAGATATGAAATGCAGATGTGTTGACAAAAACTGTAAAATGGTTACCGAGTCCGTAAACGTTATTGAACGTTATGAATCCATACTAGGTGAGACTCATTACCAAAATGTCAGAAATGTTCGTGGCCCTGCTGATTTGTCGGAGGCAGAGAGCTCAAACTCTGTCATTTTTCAATTCATGCAGAAGCTTGATACAAGGCTTGAGAAACTTGAGTCCCAAACAGACACACATGTGGTATCAACCAAAGAGGCCAGCAAACTAAAGGCTATGGTCAAGGTTATCCTCACCACAATAGAACATTTGGAAATCAGCAGACTGGGAATAGGTCTGAGACACCCATTAGCCTACTGCAACAGACCCAGGGAAACGAGCAGCAGTCCAATCTGTAGGTCAGGAGTCGATAGCAGTTCAAAACAACAGACCTACAAACAAAGCAGAAATACAAAAGGTTCATTCTGCTAGGGTAGGAACCTCTTTAAATAAATGGGACAATGGGTTCTATGCAACCGGAAAGATAGGGTCTAATTCAACAAACTTCTTCATTGATTGTGGTGCAACAGCCCCTTTAATGTCAGGAAAGATGTTTGATGAAATCAAGAATAGTCATGAGCTAACCAAAGTCCGTTTTACATTAAATGATGTAAATGGCAACCCGGTGACTGTTCTTGGTAAAACTAATAGATTAGTTCAACTTGGGCCTGAAAGCTTCGACCTACCATTTATAGTGTGTCAAATGTAAACAGAGGGCATTTTATGTCAAGACTTTCTGAAAGCCCATGTTGTCAGTATAAACTACAAACTGTGCTGCCTAGTTATGGCAAAGGCAAGTGTCCCATTATGGACAGGTGGAAAAGCTGCCCATGTGTGTCGGGTAGAAGTCCGAGACACTGTAATGCTACCAGCACACTCTCGCATGTGGCTATCTGTAGATATTCCACAGGCTGAACATTTGGCTGACTGTGCGTATTTTGAACCGTCATTTGATGTGATGGCCAAAAATGAGATATGTATGATGCGAGGCATCATAAAAGAAAAGGTTGTCAATGTCATTAATTTTGGTTACAATCCCGTCACTTTGCATAGGAAACTGAGCCTTGGCAGATGTGAGTCCTTTTATGATAGTGATATGCATCAGGGTGTATTGCTAGAATACACAACAATACGGACACCACTTCAGCAGCTACCGTACCAGAACACCTTAGCAACCTGTATGAAAGAAGCACTTTACATCTTGATGATAACAATAAAGAGAAAGTCGCAGACCTCCTTTTTAGATATCAAGATATATTCTCAAAGTCCTCTACAGATATAGGTCATACTGATCTTGTGCAGCATACAATTAATACTAAAGATGCTGCACCTGTACGACACCTCCACGTCGGCTTACATTGGGGAAAAGACATGTAGAAAAAGAGGAGATTGGGAACATGCTAAAGCGTGGAGTAATAGAGCCATATAATAGTGCTTGGGCCTCTCCCATGGTGCTTATCACCAAGAAAGATGGCACTCCTCGTTTCTGCGTGGACTATCGTCGTCTCAATGATTTGACAGTCAAAGATGCGTATCCCCTGCCAAGAGTGGATGAGTGTCTGGACTCACTCTCAGAAGCTAAATTCTATAGTTCATTAGACTTGAATTCAGGATTCTGGCAGGTAGAAATGTCCCCACAAGATAAAGAAAAGACAGCATTCGCCACTAGTATGGGTCTTTTTCAGATCACTGTCATGAGCTTTGGGTTGGCTAATAGTCCATCAACATTTGAGCGTCTCATGGAAAATGTGCTAAGAGGCCTTCAATGGGAAGAATGCCTTTTATACATGGATGATATTATTGTTCCATGTAAAACAATCGATGATGGTATCAAACGTCTCGAGCACATTTTTGAGAGATTGAAAGAAGCTAATCTGAAGCTCAAACCTTCCAAATGTATCTTGTTTCAGAATACTGTGAAATATCTAGGTCACATTGTGTCTGAGACTGGAATTTCAACAGACCCAACAAACATTGAATCTGTCCAGAATTGGAGACCACCAATACATGCTAAAGAAATGAAAAGCTTTCTTGGGTTATGCTCCTACCTCAGGCGGTTTGTTAATGAATGAATGAATGAATGAATGGTGTTTTACGGCACATCGACACATAAATAGGTCATATTGTGCGCAAAAACTGACGAAAGATAAAGAAATGAAGGATTAATTAAAAATTAATGTAAATATATCAAGATAAAACTATTAAAAGATAAGGGATGATATGGTAGTAATATAAACTATATATGTAAATCAACAAATGCCCGAAAACGGGTATATAAAAAAGTAAATATATACAAGAACATATTATAATGATTTATATAGTCTGACTTGCTTCAGGAAATCTAAAACTAGACTAAAATCTACAGTATCAAATAACTCTTTCATAGTATTAACATTGTAGTACCTTTGACGCATAGGATCAAAGTCTACACATTCCAATACCACACATTCCAATAAGATGTGTTTGACCGTTAACGGTGCAAAGCAGGGTAATAAATATGAATGAGTATAACATGTATGGCTTATACTGCACCGGGCTAGGACAACTTCCTCTCGACGAATGGGTCTACTAGAAGAACGCCATTCTACGAGTAACGGTTTAATTGAATGGAGTTTATTGTTAACTGACAAATCCCAAGCGGTTTGCCAAGAGTTACGAATACCTGTGTTAATACAACTTTTAAAATCAGTATAAGGTAATTTAGTATTAGATATATGTAAATATAATGCTGCCTTAGCAGCACTATCAGCTCTATCATTACCACGTATTCCTACATGGCTTGGAAGCCAGCAGAAAATAATAACATTATCAATTATAAGAGAATTGTACTTTTCTAAAAGTTGAAGCACAACTGGGTTATCATGTTTCATATTACCCAGTGCTTGAGGAGATGAAAGGGAATCAAAAAAGATTACAAAATGGTCATCATCAGATTCCTGAATATAATGTAAGGCAAGGCAAGTTCAATTGCCTTAAGTTCAGCTGAAAAGATAGAGGCCTTGTCAGGCAGGCGGCTCTTTATGCTGTGTTTGTGAACAACAGCTGCTGCAGCTACCTTATCTCCAGCTTTAGAGCCATATGTGTATATATATGTGAAAGTTACTGTATTTCGATTTAATTTCATTAAATCTGCTTTGAAAGACAGTAGGGTCTGTACTGGATTGTTATTATTACAAAGATCAAAAATAATTGTTGGTGTTTCCAAAGTCCACGGTGGAATTTGTTGTACTTTGTACTTGGCAATCAAATTTAGGTCGATTTCAGTGTCTCTTAATTTTGGTTTAATACGAAGACCAAATGGTCGAATGGCCTTCGGTTTTCGATCAAAAAGAGGTTCACAACAAGGATTAAAAACATTATCGAAAGTTGGGTTTGAAGGGTTAGACTTTAATTTAATGGCGTATTGAAGAGCTAATTTGTCCCGTCTATGAGACAGTGATGGTTCATTAGCTTCAACATATAGACTTTCGGCTGGTGATGTACGAAAGGCACCTAAGGCGAGTCGTAATCTTTGATTATGTATAAGGTCGAGCATCTGCAAGTACGACTTGCGGGTCGATCCATATACTATCGAGCCGTAGTCCAGCTTGGATCTGATAAGAGAGCTGTAAAGTCGCAAGAGGACTTTTAGATCTGCTCCCCAATTAGTGTTTGCAACAACTTTAAGTAAGTTAAGAGCTTTAAGGCATTTGGCCTTCAAGTATTTAAGGTGTGGTATAAACGTTAATTTACGGTCGAAAATAAGACCAAGGAATTTTGTCTCATCCACTACTGGTATTGGTGAGCCATCCAGTGTTAGATGAGGGTCTTCATGATGTCTACGAAGTTGACAAAAGTGCATACAATTAGTTTTAGATTTAGAAAATTTAAAACCATTTTCATCAGACCAGGTCTGAAGTTTATTGAGACATTGTTGTATTTGTCTCTCGATAGTATTCATGTTTTTTGCACGATAACATATAACAAAGTCGTCAACATATAGCGAACAATCCACACCTGGATTGATGCATTTTACTATACTGTTAATCTTTATATTAAAAAGTGTGACAGAGAGTATGCTGCCCTTTGGAACACCCATCACCTGTTCATGAATATCAGAGAGGGTTGAACCCATTCGGACACGAAATAGTCATCTAAGAATTTCTCTATAAAAATGGGTAATCGGCCTCTAAGACCAAGGTCATGAAGAGCATTCATAATACCATACTTCAATGCAGTATCATAAGCTTTCTCCAAGTCAAAAAAAACAGCGACTAGAAGTTCTTTTTTTATGAAAAGCTTCCCTAATAAATGATTCAAATCGAATGAGATTGTCTGTTGTGCCTCGTTGGCGCCGGAATACACTGTGATACTTTGTTATCAGCTTGTTGGATTCCAGGTACCAAACGAGTCTCTCATTAATCATTCGTTCCATGGTTTTACATACACAACTCGTTAAAGCAATAGGGCGATAATTTATTGCGTCCGTATGATCTTTTCCAGGTTTGGGGACTGGCATAACGATTGCTTCCCGCCAAGAAGGGTAGAGAGACAGGATTCAGGTAAATGTTTTAATAATTGATAATGGATATCATCAGGACCAGCTGATGTATCATGAGCCTTTTTAAGGGACTCTCGAAGTTCTTTGAGAGTGAATAGTTTATTGTATTTCTCCAAGTTTTTCGACTTGAAGTTCAGCTTCTTCTGTTCTTTTAGTTTCTTATATTTTAGAAAATTTGGTTGACAATTTTCAGAAGAAGAATAATTTGAAAAAGTTTCTGCCAAAGTGTTTGTAATATCTTTGACAGATGTTATATCTCGATTATCTGTTTTAAGATGATTTACAGAACTAGAATTACCTTTACCACTTATTTTCCGGACCATGAGATGAGCGAGAATTCAGCCTAGAGACGTACGACGGGCTTTCGCACGAAAAACTCTAAAGTTATCTAAATTTGTTTGAGTTGGTCGCAAGTTAAAATTATTTAATGCAGCTTTACGATCGCTGACTGCCTTTTTGCAGTCATCGTCGTACCATGGTTTATGTGGGCGTTTAGGATTTGCCGAGGTTTTTGGAATAGTTTGATCAGCTTTATCGTGAAGAGTTATGGTAAAAAGAGCATTTGCGTCTTTGATATCCTCGAAAACGGAAGGCTTTAATTGTTCCTCGCAAAGAGATTGAAACGTAGTACATTCAGCCTTGCGACGTTTCCTTCGTTGCGTTTTTTCGAGAAGTGGAGGGCCGATATTTTCAAGAAATATGGGGAAGTGGTCACTTCCACAGAGGTCGTCTCCAACACTCCACGAAAATCCATCAAAAGCGTTGGATCGCATATTGTTAAATCAAAGGAAGAATGAGAGCCTGTAGCAGGATGTAAATAAGTATGTGATTTATTATTAAAAAGACACAAATTGTTTTTGGCTAAGAAATCCTCAATTTTCTTGCCTTTATCGTTTATATCTTTACAACCCCAGATGTAGTTGTGTGCATTAAAATCGCCCAAGAGTATAAAAGGTGATGGCAATTATGCAACTAGGTGATTTAGATCTTTAGGATCTAGTGAAGAACTAGGTGGTAAATATAAGGAACATATTGTTTTGACTCTGTGCAAAGTAACACTGACCGCAATAGCTTGCAAATTTGTTTTCAACGCTACAGGTCTGTGAGGAATGTTTCGATTAACGATTATCGAAACTCCACCAGTCGCCTTGTCCCCGGTATCACAAATATGATTGTATAGTGAGTATTATTTAAAAGATACCTTATCACTTGTCTTCAAGAATGTTTCTTGAAGACAAAAGGCAATAGGGTTGTGTTCATTTAAAATTAAGCTGATTTCATCATAATTTGGTTTCAAACCTCGACAATTCCATTGAATGATCTTATTAGTTTTACGCATTATTTAGCGCTAAGGCGATTTTTAATTTTATTTTTATTTTTGGCCTTAGATTTAGGAGAGGTCTTATGAGAATCAAGCAGCGACATCTCCACTGATGAATCCTCCTCCCTGGAAGAAGTCAGCTGAAGTGGCACCTCAACTAACTTTTCATGAGAGGATGGAAGTAGCAGTGCAGCTGTTAAAGGATTTGCACAAATTGCTCGGGCTTTGCACAAAATTGCCGACAAGAGTAGCATTTTTGAATGGACAGATGAATGTGCTAAATCATTTGAGACCCTCAAGAATGCTCTAGTATCAGCACCTATCCTTGATTACCCTATGCAGAACATACCATTCATACTAGACACAGATGCCTCTGACAAGGCAACTGGTGCTGTCCTATCTCAAGTACAGGATGGTAGAGAGGTTGTATTTGCTTACTTTAGCAAAAGCATGAACAAGCATGAGCAACAGTATTGTGTGACCAGAAAGGAACTACTTGCAGTGGTTAATGCTCTAAAATCATTTCATTCATATTTATATGGTCAACCAGTTCTGCTACGCACAGATAATGCTGTAGTGAGCTGGATGAAGAACCTCAAGAAACCTACAGGTCAAGTTGCTAGGTGGTTACAAGAACTTGGTACCTATAACTTAAATGTACAGAATCGACCGGGGCTTCAGAATAGAAATGCTGATGCGATGCTGATGCGTTGTACCGTAGTCCATGTAGTCGGTGTCACAAGCAGCAACAAGCAAAAGTCGAAGATGACAGAGACGATGATAATGATGATGATGCAGTGTATGGTCTCAAAGCTGTGTTTAAACTGACGGTAACCGAAAGTAACTTAAACAGTGGTGACTCAGATCCCTCCACTAGAGCAGTTACAAGAAGTCAAATGCATGCTTCAAATTCACTGAAGCACAAATTGTACTTCCAAACTGGTCATCCAATGAAATAAGTGACCAACAGCTCAAGGATCGGGACTTGAAAGTGATTATATATGCATTGTCAGTTTCAAAATGAGAAACCCCAATGGTCACAAATTCGTGAGAAAACAACCATTGTGAAAACTTTATGGCGAATGTGGGAAAGGTTGACTGTCGAGAATGGTATTCTGTTTCGAACTTGGATTGATGACAAAACCCATACTCACAAACAGCATATTGTTCCCTCTCATCAGAGGATGGATGTCATGCATTTCTTCCATGGCATTCCTTCCTCTGCGCATTTAGGAGCTGACAAAACCGTAGACAAGGTCAGAAGGAGATTTTACTGGCCAGGCATGAAAGAAGATATTGAACAATACTGTAAAACGTGTGATGCCTGTGCTGTACGAAAACCAGTTAAAGGTGAAATATGGCGTGTCTTTTGAGTATATATTCGGAAATATATATATATAATATACAATCTGTTCAAATCTTACACTTATTGGTTGTCCCGTTTTCTCACAGTAGCTAATTTTATCTCATAGCGCACACGCTTCGAGTTTCGCCCTGGTAAGTGTCACGTGATCCTGTGACGTCATTGGTACCAAACGATTAGCCGTGTTGCATTGAGTTGTATAGTATTGTCTATGCAGGATTACATTTTATGGTACTTGTTAAAAATGCCGTGTGCTGTTGCTGGGTGAAAACGTTTGCATAAAGAAGGACAAGATAATAACCTAAGTTTCTTTCGTTTCCCTAATCGAGATAATGATATATTAAGATCTGAAGTGTGGTTAGACCGTTACCGAAGAAAATCGCCCCACTCGTCGAGAAAGTGGGAACCTACGAAAGACGCGCGAGTTTGTAGCAAACATTTTGAGTTGACTTCGTGGGAAGTCCATCCTTTGGTTTCATTATCTTTGAATTTGGAGAACAAAAGGCCATGCATATTAAAATCAACAGCGGTAACAACGATATTTGACTATAAAAATGAGAAGTGCATTACCCCGCCGTCTCCAAGCAAGTTGTATTCGCCTATTCGACCGGCGTTGAGGAGGAAATTCATACATGAAGTAAGATTGAAATTTATGTTCAATTATCTTAGCACCTCATCGGGTATACGTATGATAATTTGAAGAAAGGTGTATAGTCTTAGATCTTTATATACACCGTGAATGTTTAGCTGTTGAATTAGAAGCATGCGTCTTTACGCGAATCAATGAAGAGTTGACGGCGCTAATAATATGTAGCCGTCATTTTTTGAAAATATTGCTAAGAACGTTCAGCATATAAATTTAAATGAATCCGGTGAAATAAACACTGTGTCTTTGTTCCCAAATTTTAATTTTAATAATTTTAAATTATAAACCCCTTCTGCCACAGTGTTATAAATATATATTATCAACATATATAGGTCTATGGATTTGAAAAAAAAAATTGTTTGATGGATATCTATTACAAGGCAGAAAATTAATAATATTACTAGCTTTTATATTAATTCAGTAATGTTTTATGGCAAAACAACAACAATAACGCCTCTTAGCTCGTGCAATAAGTAAAACAAGTATAATAGAATAATATACTTTATATTATGGTAATTGCATATGTTTGGTCTGTTTTCGATCTGTATATCAGGAGTTAGTATACATGAGTAAGTATACTTACTGTCTATAACATTTGGCTATATTATTTAAATCATAGTATTTTTCTGTCTTTGTGCGCGACAATTAGAGCTCGCATATCATGTGATATATCCGTCTTGTGCAATACGCGTCTGCCCTCGGCGGTATTACACCGCTCAAGTAATTGCAATAAACAGGAAATATATCATAAAACTAGGTTTCCCTAAAGGGTGCGTGCTTTTGTGATATACCGACGTATGTACCCTAATTAGGCTGTTCTTCAATAGTGCACCGCAGTATTTGATTAGTCTGTATTGATATTTGGGGGCAGTGGAGACTGGAGCTAGAGCGTGTCATATTACAAACACCGCTCCTAGAGTGTTTGGTGTTAATGGCGACTTATGGCAAATATATAATACTATAGAAATTATATGCTGTTTCATTTATTATTGTTTTCATTAATTTTTTATCAATTATGGATAATATCTAATAAATATATTTGTTCCATGTCTACTTATCGGCAAAAAAAATCTGACGCTCATATTTAGACTAGGTCCATTCATTCGGAATATACTACGCGGTTATTGTGTATGTACCAAGATATTGCAGTGTTGCGGGAAACTTACTGTCAGATTTCGATGAAAACAATGTTTACGTTGTTTTTTGTTTGTTGTTGCTGTCAGTGTATAAAGACACTATTTTAGTAGATTAGTGAATAGTGTAATGAACCGCTAAACGTAACGAATGACATGACACGATAGTCTTTACAAGCTCTCCATTTGCACCGCGTTCGACTTCATCATCAGTTGATGAATCCGATGTATTTTCGTCCTCAGACACGTATTCTGGCTCAAAATCGTAAGGTTGCACATTGTGTAACAGTCTTATCACGGGCATTTCCTCTGACTCGGTATCATGATCGCTTAATTCCTGCATTTTCACACAAGGTATACTGTTTTGCGTTCAGTCCCAATGTAAACAAAAAATAGTTTGTTCCCAATGACGTCACTTCCGGTAATTCGCGCAAGAGTTTTTCCCCTTAGATTTTTTTCGATATTTTAGCAATGCCTGTTCGCCTGTTCGATTTTTATCTTTAAAAACATATTTTTACTGAACATACATCAATGGCATAGTAATAATCGTATTTATAATGATATTTAATACTTAAAAACATATCAAAAGCGGATTTGTTGATTTAGGACCAATTTCTGCTTTAAGCTAAAGTATGCCCCACTTGGCATGCCTGTGGTAGAGCCCATGGAGAAGTGTGCAATTGACATATTTGGGCGACTTCCAAAGACAAAAGCGTGCAATCGCTATATACTTGTCATCTGCGATTGCTTTACCAAGTGGACTGAAGCTATAGCTATTCCCAATCAAGAAGCAGAGACTGTAGTTCATGCCTTTGTAAATGAATATGACTGTCGCTTCGGAGTACCTATGCAAATCCATACTGACCAGGGTAGTAATGTTGAATCCAAGTTGTTTCCCGAGATGTCCGATTTACTGCAGATTTATAAAACTCGAACTTCTCCACTGCATCTACAATCTAATGGAAATATGGAGAGATTTAATCGCACATTGGCTACAATGCTCACCATGTACTGTGAGCACAATCAGAGTACTTGGGACAGGTTTCTACCTCAGGTCATGATTGCCTACAGGTCATCTTCACATGCAGGAACAGGTAAAACACCAAACAAAATGGTGCTTGGGTGAGAAATAATCTTACCCTTACAGGCATGTGTGGGTCTACCACAAGTTCCATGTGTGTCACCAGAGACAGCTGGAGATGAAGAGACTTATGTAGATGAGCTAAGACTTCATTTGGCTGAGGTTCATGAAATGGCTCGAAAGTCATTGAAGACGAAAGCTCTCTATCGGAAACGTCATTATGATCTACATGCTAAAAGGAGATCATTTACTGTTGGGCAGGCAGTTTTGTTGCATGACCAAAGTAGACGCCCTGGTGTCTGCAAGAAACTGTCCCCTCAATGGAAAGGACCCTACTTGATTATAAAGACAATTGATGACTTGGTCTATCTTGTGAAAATATCAATTAAAACTCCAGCCAAAGCTGTCCATATTGACAGACTTAACCCCTATCTGGGAGGTCAACTACCCTCCTGGCTAAAGACCCTCGCTAAAGGTTTGCCTAGGAATGAGTCTGTTCCAGCCCTCACTCAAAATTAGATGGTACGCCGATGAAAACAACATCTATACTGCACTGCGATATTTAGACTTGTAGTATATATTTGTAAGGTTGCCTACCTTGAACAAGCTTGGATTAAGTGTTGGTTGGATGAATGTGGTTCATCCGACATGAAGGCGCGCGCAGATATCAAATTAAAGGCAGGCCTGCACCATAGCTATTGAGATGCGGATTGATCACCCGTACCATCAATAGCAATATTTTGCGAATGTTCTTCTTGTGTGAGTGGCAACAAGGCAAATGTCTGCTACATAACCAATATTTTCATCGGCTGGAGGCAGTGCAATGAGACGATTGCTGAGAACATCTATAAAATGTTAATAGAACGCAAATGCATAGTTCTTGATCCCTACTTGCTCTATTTTCAGGAGTCATGAAGTCCAAAGTTGGCACAAATTTCACGTGCGACAGCTGTCCGGCCACTTTCCCGACAAAACGTGATTTGCAAAACCACACCATCACTGCCAATCACAACAATATCTGCATCGTCTGTGTCTGATGCGTGGAACAGATACCAAGGGAATTCAGACGAGCACAAGACTTAAAATACCATGTCAAAACGCAGCACCCTCTGACTTTCCTGAATCTACAGCCCTCCCTACTTACAACATCCAACTGCTTTTACTTCTCGTTTCATGGCGAGGAGTATCTGAAGTTTTTCGCGCCAACGACTACTTTAGCAAGCCAGCTACACTGGCCAGGGAACTGGTTGTTAAGTGGGCAACTGGCGCACACCCGCCGCCAGCCAGTGGTTCGCTTCATGGGAGTTGGCCAAATAACAGGTGGCCACGTCTCAGAAGCGACATGCTGGCAAATTTGAGCTAGTTAGTGTTGAAATCACTCCAGCCGAAGTCAAGGTACAGTTTGTGCAGGACGCTGTTACATTGCCAAGCTAGACAATACTGCATGCACCGATCTTAAGGCAGTGTCTAACCTCACTAGACGAATGGCAGCTCTTAAGGAACTTCCAGTAATACCACCAGGGAAATGGCATTTCTGTAATGATACTGAATTGCGACAAGAGGCTGCACAGCTGCTAGGTGTAGAGTACAAAGACATTAGCACGATGCTAAGGCATAATGTTACCTCTTTCAATGTGATGAAAACAGCAACACCATCAGAGGCTCTTACTGCATTCTGATAGGCATCCTATGCAAGAGCTTCCACTGCAAAAGTGTCCACTGCCTGAGCTTCCACTGCAAAAGCATACACTGTCTGAGCTTAAATTAAAAGCACTTCCACAGCAAGAGCTCTCAGTGCTTGAGCTTTCCCACCTGAAGAAAAGTCGGTAATCATCTCACCCACTGAGAAGGTTACTGAAGTCTCTCCTATTGTCAACTGGACAGCGGAGACTGCCGGTCTGTCAAACAGAAGCACGCAAGTGATCGAAACACCACTATACGAAACACCACTTATGTCTCCACAGATGTCTCTAGGCATAAGATCGCCAACACCGATCACATTGGGTATGGACGATAGTTCATCAGATGAGGACGAGAGGTATTCTCCTCAACCAGTAAACCCAATACCGGAGTACATACCTCTACCCATCAAGACTGCTCAGACCTGTTCTTTTCGGCCTATTAGACCAGTCAGCATGCCTCTGACGGGTATTGATATTCAACTGGGCACAGTTAACGCAGCACCCGCTATTCAAGGCCTAGCTTCGGATGTCTTTTCTGCGGGATGTATGCCCCTACTACCACCTGCAATTGACTGGGCAATGTTACCGGCCAAGAGTATTTGCCTAGTACCTGGCAAACTTCTCCGGCCTCCGAAAAACTGGAAGTCAATGTCAGCAGACAGGCTTCTTTTTTGTGGAGAATATGCCGTAATGGTTCTCATACAACATGGCCCCAGCATCCAGCATACATAGGACAGGGACCTCCTTTTGAGCCAACATAACTATCTCCTTCTGTCTGGCCCATTAGGACAGAACGATTCCGTCAAATCCAAAGCCCGCTATTATAACTAGGAGACAATTACGGCTATTGTCAATGGGTCGAGCGACTATCCTCCTGAGGTCCAGAGACAACTGGTGACGATTTTTACCACACTACCAAAGACGTTGGCACCTGACACCCTGGAGAAGCTTAGCCATGTCCCATTCGGAGTGCTGTCGATGTTCAAAAACGATAATTGTTTACTTTTAGTTTAAATGTATGAATAATACTATTGAAAATTGTGAATACTGTTAATTTCATTTTAAGATACATTTTGTATAGACAACACATGGACAAATGTTATCATTGTGGGATACAGGTTTAATGGTTTTAAATGTGCTTTCACTTTCAATAATGACTGTATTTGGAACCATTTAATAGGCTTTAATAGCATACGAACTTTATCAAAACCAATGTACATTTAATGTTCTATATTGCTAAGGAATTTGAGGACTGATATTATATTCATATTATATTTTGTAATTTAAATTGTATAGAGTTTTGCAACCTTGAAGTTGTGTCGCTTCAGGAGAAGCGCAATATATAAGATGGGGGAAGTGTAAGGGCCATGGGCCTTGCCCCAGATATATTTGTCTGAATCAAATATGTATCAAATGGACTGACTATTAGATGAATGCTAATGGATATGACATAACATAACATAACATAACATAATTTTATTCAGCATTAAACCATTACAATAGTTTATAGCCTACAAAATGAATAATACAATCTTTCTCCCATTCATGGTGACATAATGCAAATAAATATAACTATCTGTTCCTTCCAATTATTTTCAAGGAGGAATGCAATTATTATATATTTTCTGACATCTTTCGTTCATAAATACTCATACCCGGAAAATGGTATTGTACAAGTTGTTATACAATCAATGTGTTAATTATTACAATGCGCTTTTCAGAGGCATAATATAGGTATTTGCTTAACTGTTCGAGTAAGTGTTAAGATTGCTTCGACATAATCGTATCAAATTTATTAAGTGTTGGCCATCTACAGAAAAATCTTGGCAAATACTTTGTTCTCAGTTCCAAATAAAACGGACAAACAAGCAAGAAATGATACTCACTCTCTATAGCTCTCATATTACAGTATATACACAATCTCTCACTCCGCTCAACATTAGTATATCTCCCCGTCTCAATAGCTAAGGTATGTGCAGAAATTCTAAATTTCGTTAAGGCAATACGATATTTAGGTGTCGCTATAATATTTAGATAATTTTCATAATCAAGGTTGTATTTAAATCTGCTATATGATAATAATCTGTTTGAATTATTTATCTTGCCAAACCAATATTGTTTATATTGATCTACTATTCTACGTTTGATTTGCTCATATGGGATATCTATCAACAGTTGATTGTGCCAAATATCCGCGAACCCAAGGTTTTCTAATTCGCGTTTTATATACCCCGCCCAGTTCATTCGATTCTCATTATATTCGCAATCCTCTTTTAACATCCAGTAAATCTTGAAAGTTAGAGAATCGCGATTGGTAAGAATTTTTGCCCAGTATTTAAGTATTTTTTGTTTTCTATATATATTTAAGGGATAACGACCCAACTCTCCATATAAGGCCTCTAAGTTAGTTGATTTTCTTACACATAAAATATTTCTACAGAATTTGGTGTGTACATTTTCTATTTTAGGCGCTTCATGGAACCCCCAAATTTCACATGCATAGTTCAAATATGAAGTAGCAAAATATTACCTTGTGTTGAGTTGTTCGTTCAGGTTGTTTATCACACAATGTGTATCCATACTTGAAGGTAATTATCACAGTAAATGTATGTTATTTATTGTTTTCATCAGTTGTTCAAATCAATTCATCCCATCATTCATTTATCATCAGGTAATATCCATAATCACTGTTATTCTGTATTTACTTAGCAATTGTTAATTATTTGCACTGCACATTCCTGACAAAAGCTTCGGAGGCCGCCATTTTGTACTTGTCCGGTCAGTTCAATTCAATTCATTAAAACTTCTGCATGTACAAGGATACGCTAATTTAATGCTACTTAAACTTCTCCAAATAAAGGAATAGTATTTCAGTGTAAATTAATTGTTCTTGTTAATTTTATATTTGTTAAATGAGATAGCTTTCAGGGACTATTTTTTGTAATAAAATGGCGTAGTTAAATCACTATCCTGACATCCTGTATAATGTTGAATACTGCATTAATGATGACCCATGCAAATATTCCATGTCATGGACACATTTAGACATAATTGTAGAACTGAATTATTGTGTATTTGTTAAAGTTATTTTGCTTATATGTATTATAAATGTGATTTTGATGTGTCAGGACCGCATTGCATCCTTACAAAATATTTCAGATAAATGTCTTTTCGTTGGTTGATGGTAATCCTGACGAGCAGTGATTGGTTGAATATCCTGTCTTCAGGATCAACCAGTATAAATACTGAGCTGACAATGTGAATGTCAGCAGTTGCACTTGCGGCAAAATACAAAACTAGTAACTTCTGTCAAATTGACAAAAACTGTCAAAAAGCCTTAAAAGGATTACATATTTAGATGTTTAGAACTTTTATTAAACAGACAGCTTATTAGCTTATTAAATTATAAGTAATAAATAGATTAAGAAGCTTATTAGATACTTAATTAAAATAAAAGTGCAACTGTCTCATTGCCTGCCAATGTAATCCTGACAGATAGAATTTAAAGAATTAAACATGGTTGTTTAAATTGAATAGGAAAAGCTTAGTAGTTGAATAAATCGACACTGAGCCAATAAATCAATATATAGAAGACCAAGTTGTTGTTCCTATTTAAAAGTTCCAATTCAAATAAATCATTCAAACTTAACTCAATGAGCCACAGGGCTTACAATAAATCACTTGTATAAGACTTAACAGAGAAAGAAAATATAAAAGGACAATTTAAAATAAAAACAAATCATGTAATCATTGTCATAAAAACATAATTAGAGCCACATTAGGCTCAATAACCAGTGCAAAAATGAAATAAACTGTTTTATAATTGATGCAAAGTTAACTCAATTATTTACTGTTTTTCAGAAGGTAATCAAATACATGATTAGGCAATATATACTTCTTTGTTTCATTTCTTGCAATGTAACCTTTAATGGGTTTCAAACATTAAGTTATATTTGTATAATGAAATTTATTTTACCAAAGGATATTTCTTAAAATATGTGTTTTCATATTTCAATTATTTCTTCTTCTTTTTTTTTTCTTTTTTTTAAAGCATGTTTTTCTTGTTTAAATATAATTGTTTGACGATTGGGCATTATATTCTTCAAGAAAAAAACATTTAAGAAACTATTAAATATATAAATAAAAACATTACTTTAATCTGCTGAAGCAAGTTTCAATTTGGCATTTTGTTATCTATAATAATTATGGTAAAATTTAGATGTTATGCACAAAAACAGAGGTGTTAATTATTTATTTTCTTAGCATAATTTCAAGCATTTCTGGCAGTATTATCAAATAATGTATGTTTGTTCTCATGAGTTTTTAAAAATTAAGTATAAACGTCGAACAGGAAATGCAGCTTTCACAGAACACAGTAAACCCAAAAACGCGCAAAACGACACACATGAATTAAGTTCGATGGATTAGTTGAACAAATAGTTATTACGTTTGTAATTCACCAGGGCCCGTAATCATAAGCAACTTAAGTAGAAGATATTACCGGTCAGAATTTAAGATTTTTACATATTTTCAAATGTCCTTATTAACCTCTCGGTGACATTAAATGGCGTCTATTTTAAGATAGATATATAGCTGTGGGTTTTATTAATCCCTAGCATTATTAAAACTATAAGGAAGATGTCTTAACACAATAGAAAACGATGTTTAAAAAATTGATAAATTTTGACTTAAGTTATTGCCAAGAAGCTTTATGAATACGGACCGAGTTTATTTACTTCATGTCTGCCCTTCTACGTTATTATTTACGTTTTTTCCTCAGATAATAAACACATCTATATAAACACATCTATATAAACACATCTATATATATAATGTATTATGTGTAAACATCCGTGTCGTGAGATATAGAGAATATTATGTCAGTGCCTTTTACTATCAAGTTTATTAGGCGAGGCTTAGAAAACGAAGAATGGCGAGGCTCTGCCGAGCCATTCTTAGTTTTCGTGCCGAGCCTAATAAACTTGATAGTAAAAGGCACTGACATAATATTCTATTTATCATGTAGATTATCCACATATTTTGTATGAATTACTATTATTACCTATTTCTCAGAATGTTACGCTTATCGAAGACGCCGCCATGTTGTTGTTTTTTGTTTGTTTTATGACTTCAGGCAACGTTACGTACAATAAACTCCGAGGAATTCCGCATTGATTTGCTCTATTGGTCAACTTGCATAATAAAGCAAAATTTAATAGGTCACCCCTTTATTAGGCAGAAAAGTGCATATCTGCATGATAAATAAAATTATACATATTTTTTGAAACTTGTTCAGAAGTTTAAATATAAATTGAAATCAATACAAATGTTTGAAGAGAAACCAAAAAAAAACATGAATGGGTCGTCTTCCTTTCTGGTACTACAGACAGTTACCCGGACAATATGTCTATATACCAAAACTAGTGTTGGTTTAGTGCTGTGTGGCGGCTACGAATCTATATCATTATTTATTACGTACCCAATATGTGTGGGTTTAAAGTAGAATACCGAATAAGCCGGTGCTGAGGGGTGTGAGAGTTGTGTATGGTGCTGAGGGGTGTGAGAGTTGTTTATGGTGATGAGTGGTGTGAAAGTTGTTTATGGTGCTGAGGGGTGTGGGAGTTGTGTATGGTGCTGAGGGGTGTGAGAAGTGTATGGTGCTTGGGTGTGTGAGAGTTGTGTATGGTACTGACGGGTGTGAGAATTGTGTATGGTGCTGAGGGGTGTGATAGTTGTTTATGGAGATGAGGAGTTTGAGAATTGTTTATGGTGCTGAGGTGTGTGAGAGTTGTTTATGGTGCTGAGGGGTGTGAAAGTTGTGTATGGTGCTGAGGGGTGTAAGAGTTGTGTATGGTGCTGACGGTGTGAGAATTGTGTATGGTGCTGAGGGGTGTGAGAGTTGTTTATGGTGCTGAGGGTGTGAGAGTTGTGTATGGTGCTGACGGGTGTGAGAGTTGTGTATGGTGCTGAGGGGTGTGAGAGTTGTGTATGGTGCTAAAGGGTGTGAGGGTTGTGGATGGTGCTGAAGGGTGTGAGAGTTGTATATGGTGCTGAAGGGTGTGAGAGTTGTATATGGTGCTGAGGGTGTGAGAGTTATGTATGGTGCTGAGGGGTGTGAGAGTTGTGTATAGTTTTGAGTGGTGTGAGAGTTGTGTATGGTGTTGACGGGTGTGTGAGTTGTGTATGGTGCTGAGGGATGTGAGAGTTGTTTATGGTGCTGAGGGGTGTGATAGTTATGTATGGTGCTGACGGGTGTGAGAGTAGTGTATGGTGCTGAGGGGTGTGAGAGTTGTTTATGGTGCTGAGGGGTGTGAGAGTTGCGTATGGTGCTGCGGAGTGTGAGAGTTATGTATGGTGCTGAGGGGTGTGAGAGTTGTTTATGTTGCTAAGGGGTGTGAGAGTTGTGTATGGTGCTGAAGGGTGTGAAAGTTGTGGATGGTTCTGAAGGGTGAGAGTTGTGTATGGTGCTGAGGGTGTGAGAGTTATGTATGGTGCTGAGGGGTGTGAGAGTTGTGTTTAGTGCTATGATGCTGAGGGGTGTGAGAGTTATGTGTGTCCGATGTTCCAATGGATCCCCTCGTCAGTATTTAGAATATGTCTCCTCCAAATGTCCTCACACATATTTAGCTTTACTGGCGGAGTTGTCCCATGTCCGTCCGTCCATCGTCTGTACGGCCGTCCGTCCGTCAACGTTTGCATTGTCAACACGATAGTGTGTTCATTTTTAATTGTATCCAATAGGACCTACTGTGGGTGTTCATTCAACTCCAGAATATTTTGTTCATGTTAAAATTTAGCGTGAAAATGATTGTATTTTTTGTTTTTCTTAATCTAGTCATCATGTGCAGGATCAATTTGATAAAGGAAAAAAAAGTTCATGTTAAAATGTCATGCTTCAAATGGAACGCAAAAATTCGTGATTAAAAAGCACAAATAAGGACATTTTCCAAAATACAATGGGCTTGAGGAAATTCATTTTTTCCAGCGGAAATTATTACTTTCTTCGTTAACTAACAGAGGGTAATCTTAATGGAAGTTTACTACAATCCGATAGATTCAGGAAATTAAAAAGAGTCATATATAACACATGTAACAGGTGGGTCTCGGCATGTGGGAAAAAGACTAAACGTGAATTTAAACAGTCTGACAATTTATAAAGCTCGCTTTATGTATAATTCTAGTGCCTGCGCCACAACAAACATCTCCAAACTTTTAACTCTTGTCTTACTGCCGTTAAAGATCAAGTTAAACAATAGCGTGATATGACAACTCTGCGATTAATTCAATAAATTAGTACAACAAACGTCACGTTTCATCTATAAGTACTAATTATTTTCAACACTATATTCATTAATTCGAACAGGAAATGTAGCTTTCACAGAACACAGTTAACCAAAAACACGCATTAAAACAAGCACGAAATGCAAGGCAAGGCAAGTGGCATCACAAACACAAACGGGTTCACAATATTGATACCGCCTTGGAAACGTCAGTGGCAAGCAGGTCGCTGTGGATTAGAATTCACCAAACCTGACTTTTACCCGATATTTTCATCCCAATAAAATGGGACAGTGTAAATAAAGATATTCACGCCAGGTTATATTCTCTAACAAACAAGGCAGCATTAATAGACAATGTAAGTATATAACATAGAAAACAAACTACATTTTGGCCTGTAACAATAGTAAGGACTTTTGGTCGGCCATCTTTATAAACAAAAAAGAAATCCAAAATGGATGGGGTTTGGTCAAGTGAAATTTTCAACCAAATGCATACTTTTGGCATAAGCAATGTCAACCATATTGTACATGACAGTTATTCAACACTATTGATGTGAACATAATATCAGTGATAATACTTATATGACAGAAAGTGTGCCCTTTATCCCTAATATCCGATTTACATTCTTTATTGAAAACTGAGAAATAATTAGTACAAGCTATGACAAAAGAGATGATTTTAATTTGAATATTGTTAATTGTCCCCACTTAGATGGGATGTTCCCCGAGCTACTTCCTATGGGGTTTATGTTTCTCAACTTATTCGTTTTTCTAGAGCTTTTCTTGATGGCTTTAATAGTCGTAAGTTTTGTATAAGAAGCTACTCCATGAAGGATACCGTTACCACAAACTTCGAAAAACCTTTGACAAATTGTATAATCGCAACCCTGATCTACTTTTAAAGTAATTTACATATTTCTGCGACAAGGACTATCACACCCTGATTTCTATGGTGATGTGATTTACAAACTTCGTAAGCTCCTTGGTCGTAAACACTTTCATACAATCTTTATTAAAGTTGTTGAAACGTTTATCAAAAGAGGTTATGACCCTATCATTTTGCAACGCACTGTTTAGTAGTTGAATCATTTACAACAGCTTTCCTCTTTGATTGTGCGATGACCGGACAGATTGTTTACAACCCTATGATACCATCTACTTAAATCATCAAAGGACGGTAGCGTTTGATGTTTGTCTTAAATCTTGTTTTGTCTTAAGGTGTGTTTTCTTTGATCTGGCTTCTGCCCAGTCATTGAGTACTTGCTTTGTGACTTTACTTATATTGCCTTGTTTGTCAGAGAATATAACCTGGCGGTGATATTTTTATTTACACTGTCCCGTTCAATGGGGTGACAAAAGATTAAGTGTGAGGTTTGGTGCACCCTAGAGCCTGGTTTAAACCCCCATTGGCCTTTTTGTCACTTACCATTCTATGTGTGTGAACCCGTTTGAGTTTGTGAAGTCACATGCCTTGCTTATTAACATAGTAATTCGTGTTTGTTTTAATGTGTATTCTGGTTGACTATGTTCGGTTAAAGCTACGTTTCCTGTTGCGACTTTAATACCTACTTGAAAGCATACAAAAATAGTTTGGAATGTGATCATTTTTTTGTTATATTGCCTATTAACGCTGCCTAATTTGTTATAAGATATAGACGCGTGGATTTCTAGGGTCAGAGTGAGGTTTGGTGCTCCCTAGAACCTGGTTTGAACCTCCTTTTGCCACTGACCGTTTCCCCGTTTTGTTTGACTTTGTTTTGTTAGTGCTACTGTTGGTTGTATACATACCTTCAGTTATTATGCCTTGAATTAGTCAGTAGAAGATTTTGCTGTTGAGTGTTAGGATCGGTTCAGTACAAATTAATAAATGAAGACCAGCTTTGTTTCAATAGGTTTAACATTTGGCAATTTTAATTTTTAAATATCAATATGTTTGATTATCTTTCAAACAAATGCATTGATGTTATTTTATTATATCAATTCCCATTTCGGAATATTTAAGGTCATAGTTTGTGTCTGAGCATTTAATGTGCGTATATTCCTGGAGAGTATAGTCCTGACGCCAGTTTAATAAACTATATATGTCTTAATGAAAATTACACCAAAGATAACCACCGAAGAACTATGTCACTTAAGTGGAGCCCATGTTTTCGACATTATAGAGTTCGTGCCTGAGCCTACGTTTATAGCATCATTTCTTTCAATAACGGCTTAACGAGCCGTAATAGCGACACGAATGCTTCTCTATAAAAACATAATTGCACACTCTTATATGTATGAATAATGTCTTATCCCGGCCTGGGGAATGGAGCGCAATATAATCAGTTGGGAAGGGCCGTCCCTAATGTTGTGTCCCGACCTATTTGCATACTTCGTTAAAAAAAAGGGGGGCAATAAAATATGTTTAAACCAATATAACTAACGTTGAAGAGAAAGAAAATTTTCGCAATTCAAACATTTAGCTTACTCTTGAAAATATACTCACGGTCAATGAAAACGCACCACAAAACAAATCCTGTTAAAAGTTAAAATTTGAGGCATTTTTAACAAAATATGATATAATACATATAAAGAGTCGACATGTAACATTTAGTGCATTCATCATTGGTGCAGGGCTATTTATGTCGCAATTTTCATCCCAAATGGTGTTATGAAATGCACGTGCATTTCCAGTTTTCTTCAGTTAAAAGAAATCATTTTCTCAAACACGTCCATGGCATAATACTATCAGACGTTAAACAATAAAAAGGCCAGTAAAATCAAACGGAATTAATTCCGAGACAGACTAATGCAACTTGAAATGTAGTGAGACAGTTTTTTAATGATTATCCAAGTAAACAATGTTATATGACATGGTAAATAACTGCGTAACTGCTTGTCACAATCGCATACATATAAACATGTGTGAAAAGTTAGGTATCAAGATGTAATATTTAAAAAATAGAAAATATTGGCTCAGCAGTGTTATTCCAAATGGTCTGCGAATAATCCAACAGCATAGACATATCGAGTTAAGGGTGCGTTTTCATTGACCGTCAGTATCCATAAAAGTATTATCCACAGCATGTAAATATAGATATAAAAATCGAACAGGAAAAGCAGCATTCAAGGACGACAGTCAACCACAAACACACACAAAAGCAAAGAACAAATTTAAAGATAAATAAAAGGCCAAATAAGACATCACAAACACAAAAGGGTTGACAATAGAAGTTGATATGTCGTCATACTATTTGTGCTCGGTGACAATTTTCTCTTCATTAAATTGTGTTTTCCTTTTTGTCGCGTTTCTTGGGTATATATAGGCCCTACAGTTGCGGGATATTATTCTGATCAAATGAGGCTTTGTCTTTAGGCAGAGAGCTACGATTGTATCCCATTCACCCGTCATTAAGCTGTAATATCTGTTATATGTATCTACATTCTTCAATATGGTAGAAACTAATTTTGCATAATTAGGTTGTCTAAGAAGATGTGGTAATTCTAAGGAATAAATGGTTTTCTTCAGAAGTTTCCCTTCCATCGCCGGTTCTGACGATTGGGCTGAATCAAATCAGACCATGTTCGTTTTGAATGTCTATGTATTTTCAGACGATGACTTAGCCGTTTTCTATTTAGAACCCCATTGGATGCATGCGCTGTACTTAGTCCGACCCTTTGAAAAATGAAGTTTATTCGGAATTAATCCATCAAGTAAATGTAATGGTACTAGCATCTAATCACATTTGATACTAAAAATCAGTTCCTCTGTTAAAGGCCGGTGATGCCGATGATCATCCTCGCATCACTGTCTCAAAATACACTGACGGTAGCCTTCTCTTTGAACATTTTTATCTTTACCATGGGCTATTGCTGGTACTATAGTGACGGGAAAATAATGTAAATATAAGAATTGAGTCTCACTTCTTTCCGACGTTTATGCGGTTTTAAACTCCGGTAGTGAATGACAAATGTAACACAAATTGCTAAATTGTGTCACATTCACTACCGGCGTTTAAAAACACGTATAAATACAAACAATGGTGAATTAATTCTTAAAAGCAAAACACTCATGGTAAATAAAATAGAGACAGGTGAACATAACAAACCAGAAACGGCATGGTCGAGATACATTTTAGTATACTCTTTGTCTGTTGTATCTAATTAGAGGTCGTCTTTAAAGACATTAGATTGTCTCGTGATTAGAAATGTAAATATTAACCAAAAGCCTACAAAAGAAAGAAATCCATGACAAATACAAGATTAATGACACGTGTTCAAATGTTACCGCAGATACATATAGCTTAGAAATTGCCATTATTCGGCCGTATTGAAACAATAGAAATGAATCAATTTACTTAAAGAATTTTCCAGACATGATTTGTATACAAATGACCATTGTCCCGAATAAAAGATAAGTCGTAACGGTCTGAACTATCGTTATTGGTATAGTAATAACCAACCAATGAATGTTAAACGCAACATTACCATATTCCTGGTCATTTACGACGCAGAGTTCCTGATATGGTATCCTGATATTACAGCTTATGTGCGATGACGGACAGATTGTGGACCCTATGATGACGTCTACCTAAATCCTTATAGGACGGTAGCGTTTGATGTTTGTCTTTAATCTTGTCTTGTCGTACCCTTAACGGTTTGTTCTCGTGTTGCTCTGGCTTCTTCCAAGTCATATAGTACTTACTGTGTGGCTTTCTATGCTTTTGTTTAATACATACATGATTGGCTTTCTATGCTTTATATATATATATGTATATATATATATATATATACATGATCATTTTTGTTTTACTTAATTGCCTATTAACGCCGCCTTGTTTGTTAGAGATTATAACATGGTGGGGATATCTTTATTTACACTGTTCCGTTTATTAGGATGACAATATAGTAAGGGTGAGGTTTGGTGCACCCAGGAACCTGGTTTAAACCCACAGCGGCCTTTTTGCCACTGACCGTTCCAAGGCGGTAGCCCTATTGTCAACCCTTGTGTGTTTGTGATGTCTTATCTTGCCTTTTTTTCATCTTTATATATGGTTGTTCTTTGTTTCTTTATGTGTTTGTCTGTCATCATTGAATGCTACTTTTCCTGTTGGATTTTTATCTATTGTTATGGTCGCATAACTTCCAAAATGAATGTCCCTTTGTTGCTTTCAAGCATACACCGATTGTTTTTGTTGTCTTGATCACATTCGACGCTTAATTTGTAAATTACAAACGTCTTGACAGTTTGTGCAGAAACAAATTTGAAACTGGAAGCAGGTGACCGTAATTATTTCTTTTTATTAAAGTATTTCTGACCATCCGCATTTAGTCCTTCTTTGTTTATCTTTGTTTATTAATAAATGTATTGTCTTACTGTATATCTTGGAAAGCAGGGGTTCTTGTCGACAGCCAATCAGAAATGATACCAGTTTTATCGATAAAAATCAAACTGTGGTCGGGAGGACTGTTCTAGATGTTTTATCTTGAAAACAAGCAAGCGTCGCAGATTATCTAGACTAATCGAAAGCAAAAATTGGTAAACTGCCATGCGTGTGGGTGTTTGTTCGCCAATCACCGTAATAACATCGCATGGAAATATTACATCCAATACGCTAAAATAATTTATTTGCAATTAACAAGACAACAATTGAATGGTTTGAAATAAATGAAGTGTTTGTACATTTGTATAAAGTTCTTGACATAATTTGTTTTCAAATTGACAGTAACTGCATGGTTTGAAATAAATTAAGATTCTCTACATTTAAAAGTTCTTGACATAAGTGTGTGACTGATGTATTCTGATTTTAAAAAAAGAGGGCAATTACAGCCCGTGTTATATGATAAATAATACATGTGTGCCCTAACGAGCTGTGAGACTATAAACATTAGCAGTACATTGTACATCACGTTATGATTAATCAAATTCTGCAACAAAACGTCCAGCTGTACAGGCATAATTATAACAGGGTTTGTTCGTGTGTAAAATAACATGCAGATCGTGTAACAAGTTTTTGACCTACTGCATGCATAAATGAGGGTACCGACCCCCTTTTCGTACGCCGGATTCCGACCAATATTAGCCAGTATTCCGTACGCCGGGTTGTGGTACGCCGTACGCCGACATCGCAGTTGTTCATACGCGTACGCCGTATTTTTCTCAAAAAATATTTTTTACCATCCAAAAAATTAAAAAAATGCTAATTTATGTCTCAGATTGCTGGAAATGCCATTTCAGAGCACCTAGGTTTCAAATTTTCCGTGGGGGCATGCCCCCGGACCCCCCTAGAGGGGGGGGGGTAGGGTTGGTACCCTCATAAATAGGAATACGCATACATATTCATTTCAATTATAGCAAACTATCTTCCAATATATCGCCACTATCTTTACCCTCCCTATCTTCCAATATATCGCCACTATCTTTACCCTCCCTATCTTCCAATATATCGCCACTATCTTTACCCTCCCTATCTTCCAATATATCGCCACTATCTTTACCCTCCCTATCTTCCAATATATCGCCACTATCTTTACCCTCCTCTTATGTTATATAAACGAGTGTGCGATGACCGGACACAATGTGGACACTATGATTAAGGTTCACGTATATTCTCTGGAAATATTATTGAATTATATAGCGATTTTGCCAAATCCTGGAACTAAAGAAAGATAATAATATCGGACAGGGAAAGCAGCATTCAAGGACGACAGTCAACCACAAAACACAAAAACAAACACGCAAACAGACAAACGAGAAGGCAAAAGTAATAAAAAATGCAAACGACATCACAAACACAAAAGGATTGACAATCACATATCTGATTATTTTTACATTAAACTTGGAAAAGAAAATATTTACATACCAATCTAGGTAGTAGGGATAATATATAGTAAAATAAATGCATATACTGTTTATAAAATCACATTGTATAGTCCTCAATATTTCTACCAACACAGGTACACACTGTCCAATGTACAGTCATAGGTGAAAAACAAAGATTGTTTAAACCTGCAAATATTCCACCATTTTTTATCCCTACTATCTAGATTGGTATATAAAAAGCTCATATTGTAAATGTTGTGAAGAAATACTTAGAAACGTTTCATTTCTAGGATTTCGTTATATAATTCAATATGATTCAATGTGATTTACAAGGACTTAGCTTGACCCTTAAGTCTACCAAAATCCTGAACACCCCTTTGTCACATACATGGAATGGTCTTAATTCAAAGAAAGAACAGTCCATTATATATTACTCAAAATTTGCTAAGGATCACTTTTTTGCTGTCTAAATTTCTTTCTGAAATAAATAGCATTATTTCTATTTTACATGAAATTATTTAGGGCAGTGTATGGTCCTGTGATCTCATGACTTGATTCAAATGTGGAATTGTTGAAGTTTCAATGAAATTAATATTGTTATTGTGAATTAATTTCTAATAAAATTATATGGAAGAATAAAAGTGATCCTTAGCAAATGTTTAGTAGTATATATATATGTAGCAGGTTAAGGGTTAAAATAAATGATAAACTACTCATAAGTGTTGTGAGTTTTATTATTTCTTTAGGAATATATGTTTTATTTATCTTATCAAATATAATATATTAAACTGCACGAAATTACCCGGGGTGTCTTCCTCCACCAGTGGAAGCTGTAAAGTCCCCATATGACCTCAGCTGTTGGAGTGAATATACAATCCAATTCGATCAATGTAATGGATTATACACGTAAGATATAATATTTTAACACAAACTATGCAATACATTTATAAATATATATCTAGATATCTACAGACAACTTTTTATAACTAAAGTACCATAAAAATACTTTTAACTATTTAATTCATAGTTCATGGCCATGTATGGTCAATGGGGTAACGTCCTGAACGTTTTTGTTTTCAAAATGCACTTTGTCGGTAACTCGAGGTACCATCAACGTGTCTCGTTCTTTGGAGAGTCAGTCGTGTGTGCTACCAGGGAGTCATAATCTGAGCATGTTAAAGATCTCAATGATACCCTTTTTTTATCTGACGAGCATCATTAGCAATAGTGAACTTCAGAATATTTAAAAAAAAAACGCAAAAAAAAAAAGAAATATAAAAAGATCGGACAGGGAAAGTAGCATTCAAGGAGGACAGTCAACCACAAAACACAGAAACAAACACGCAAACAGACAAACAAGAAGGCAAAAGCAATAATAAATGCAAACGACATCACAAACACAAAAGGGTTGACAATAGGGCTACCGCCTTGGAACGGTCAGTGACAAAGTAGGCCACTGGGGGTTTAAACCGGTTCTAGGGTGCCCCAAACCACACACTTACCCTACTGTCATCCCATTAAAACAGGACAGTGTAAATAAAGAAATTCCCGCCATGATCTAATCTCTAACAAACAAGGCAGCATCAATAGGCAATATAAGTAAAACACAAATATGCTCGTGTAAATATAATACAAAAAAACAATAGCCTAGAAAGCCACAATGAAGGTACTCAAAGACTTGGCAGAAGCCAGAGCAGTAAGAGAATAAACCATTAAGGGCACGACAAGACAGATCATAGACAAACATCAAATGCCACCGTCCCAATGGGCTTTAGGTAGGCGTCATCATAGGGTCCACAGCCTGTCCGGTCATCGTAAAATTAAAGAGGAAAGCATAGTGGCGAACTGTAAAAGGGTCCACCACCAAGCATGCAGTACGTTGCAAAATGATAGGGTCATAACCTCTTTTGATAAACTTTTTAACAAGTTTAACAAAGATAGTATGAAAGTGATCATGACCAAGAATCTTAAAAACTAAAGTGCAATTTATTAGGCTAGATGTAATCGGACCGGAAAAATTACACGTAAATATTTATAGCGGGTTTGAACTTGGGACCCCTTGCATGTGAAGCAGACGCTCTACCAATATCGCCATAAAAAGGTAGCTCTGCGGCGAGACAGTAGTAACGCGCTTATAAACCTATCTATTTACATAACCCCAACAGAGTCCTATTACATACATCCAAACTTTTATTTTTGATATTTGAAACCTTCAAATATCACAAAACACATATAGACAACAACATATACAATTATCTAGGCATCTGGGAATAAACTCATACAATGCCTACCCGGATTCTCCATCAATGTAATCGGACCGGAAAAATTACACAAATATTTTGCCACTCAGCGGGTTTGAACTCGGGAACCCTTGCATGTGAAAGCTAGCTCTGCAGCTAGTCTGGATTACCTGACCCTTTCATCCACTGTAAGTATAACTCAATGGGGGAAATGCAGTTGATGGACCATTTTAGAGATATTTCGAATTTAAGCTTTTAAATATGTGAAAGAACAGGTCCTCGATTTTATGATGTACCGAGTGTGTTCGAAACGCAGAATTTCGGATATACATTAAATTCGGATGATGAGTTTATTATAGAGAATCAAATGAATACGGACCGTAAGATATCACCGAAATTATATGTATATTATATATAATTTCGGATAATATGCTAAGAAGATGAAATAAAATTGTTTTTGTATGTATGTAATAAAGTGTTAATAAAAAGAATGCATTTAAAAATGTTCCTATGTATTGTAAATGTGTTAATTTTTGTCATAATGTGTTTACCTTCAAATCTTGTCCAAACCTGGCAACAATGAGTTGGATAGAATCCAATTACACCCCTGCTTCAAGCAGATAATACTTTATATCTGTCATTGTGTGTGACACTCTTTTTAAATGAATTATTTGATATTCACAAACCACATAAGACAGGTATCAAGGAACCATGGACCTTCTGTCAAGTAGTTTCAGAGGAGTAGTCGCTACAAGTTTTTACTATGTAACTCTATGTAAACAACATAATTTTCAACATTGACCAACATCGTGTCATGCTGATCATTTTAGAAAAAGTCCCTTATCAATATCACTTATATTTTTCAAGAAGTAGTTGCAACAAATTTGTTTTTTAAAAATCTATTTTTACCCATGGCGGCCATCTTGAATTTTCGTTCGACCTGAAATTTTGCTAGAATCAACTAGACATCAAGAGCAACATTACTGTTAAGTTTCATGAATATCCTTCAAGCAGTCTCGGAGAAATCACCACAAGTTTTTCATATATAACTCTATGTAATCAAAGATGGCCGATGGTGGCCATGTTTGACATCCAAATCAAAATTAACTTTGGTTATGACCAACTACGTGTCATGGCAGTGATTTTGATAAAGGTTCCAAATCAATATCACTTACGGTTTTTGAGAAGTAATTGCCAAAAAATCACATTTTGAAAATCTATTTTTAGCCGTGGTGGCCATCTTGAATTTCCGGCCGATCTGAATTTTTGCTAGGATCAACTAGACATCAAGAGGAACATTTCTGTGAAGTTTAATGAAAATCTGTCTAGTAGTTTCAGAGATGTAGTCGCCACAAGTTGTTCCTATATAACTCAATGTAAACAAAGACGGCCACTGGCAGCCATGTTTGACATCGAATCAAAACGTACCAGTCCTTTTGGTAAAGGTTCCAATTCAATATCACTTACGGGTTTTGAGAAGTAGTCGCCACAAAGTCGAATTTTTAAAATCTATTTTTAGCCGTGGCGGCCATTTTGAATTTCCGGCTGACCTTAATTTTGGCTAGGATCAACTACACATCAAGAGCAACATTCCTGTGAAGTTTCATGAAAATCTATCTTCAGAGGAGTAGTCGCTGCAAGTTTTTACTAATTAACTCTAGGTAAATGGCGGCCATGTTTGACATGCAATCAAAATGAACTTTGGTTAGGATCAACTACATCTCGTGCCGGTTTTTTTGGTAAAGGTTCCAAATTAATATCACTTACAGTTTTTGAGAAGTAGTCTCCACAAAATCACCTGATTTTTTGCTGGGATCAACTAGACATCAAGAGTAACATTTTTGTGAAGTTTTCATGAAATCTGTAAAGTAGTTTCAGAGGAGTAGTCGCCACAAAAAAAGTTTATGGACAGACCGTTGAAGCACCACGACATAAGCTCGAGCTAAAAATGGTAAATTAGGGAAAAACTACTTTGCACCAAATATCAGCATTTTTGTTATCTTCGGTCACTTTCAAATTGTTTTTCCTTGGAGTCAATGGCGAATAACAGGGGAGGCCCTGTTCCTTTCATTTCAACTTTGTTTCTATGTTGCTTATATTGAACAGATTCAATCGTATTTAGGTTGAAATACTGACCGAGGGAATCATCAAATACAACACGACATTGAATCTGAACATTGTAAGTCTTAAAGTCATTACTAGGTGGTAAGGACTGTATCTGCTCATTACCGACTGGAATTGGAAAGTCTCTCGTCAATGAACTATTGCCTTTCACAGATACTGGATGTCTAGTAATAGTAATTGTCCCATTGAATGCTATCATACAGCAACAGTTAAATAAATTAGGAGACATCGCCATGTGCCTTACAGCAAAGAGTGACTTAAAGAAATGGAAAAATGATGAAATATCTTTTACAGTTAGTCATCCGGAAGACATTCTCATCTGAAACTTTCAGACAGAAAAAAATAATCTAGTCATTGAAGCACACTGTGTTTTAGAGTGGGGAATAGAGTTCAGACCTCATTTCAAACAATCATCTGAGTTAAAGTCTGTCATTAAATGTCATCTGCTAGCCCTGTCTGCAACTGTAATTGAATCTGGACAAAGACAAATAATAAAAAACCTTCTTACGAAAAATATTGCAAGCATATGTGCCAGTCCAGCAAAGAAAAATACGGATAAACGGAGGCGATTTTAATATACCCTGTTGTTTTTTTTCCAAAAACGTGGGTATAATAAACACTAAATAGTATAACTATAGCGAAAGAAATTATGGCAAATGTAGTTGGAAGAGTTTATGGATGTGTAAACTTCTTGAAAATCATGCCATCTGTAGTGACTGATGCATGTCGACCGATCCTTGGCACCTCCTTCCACCTGGGATTTGATTCTCCTGCTTCATCACAATATGTTATATGTTTAATATAAACATATTTTTATCTGAGTTCCTCTGAGGTTGCTGTCCAAATATAACATAATATGACGTATCAACGGGACGTAAAACCTCATTTTATTTATTCGTGATTGCAATGAACACATGAAATGAGTAACACTATAATCATGTGAATGATTTTAGCGAATGTTTGTAAGTACTGTTTTGTATGTACAGCTCAGTAAATGTGCCAGGCCTCTGCCAGGACTCGAACCTGTGGATCTCTTTTCTAAAAGAAAAGTATGCTTCCTTCCACTGCAGAGATGCATCCCAACAGAACAAACTGAGTGTACAAAAACTAGTCAAAATTGCAAGTAACTTAAAGAAACTAATATAACCCGCCAAATAATTGCAACATTACACTACGCAGCTGTTTATCAAAACCGTATCCAGGTTTTCAGGGCATATAATAATGTATATATATGCCGATTAAAAGTATAGATTTATTCACAGGTTCTAAAAATATCTGATGAATATGCATAAAATGGATTATGAGTTTATGGTCACCAACTCGAACAAATGGCTCGTCTCCAGCTCCATCATTTTCCTCCAGCAGGAAGACCACCACTGGCCATCTGCGTGGTCCAGCCTATGTGGTCGGTTCATAAGCTCGCATGAATTGATGTAAATTGTTATGTTAACTTATTATGTACCTGGCCAAGTGAAGATTATTATTTGTGCACCTCTTTAAATGTGAATATACAATTATCGCATCTAGGTGGGCTGGCATGGCTCAGTGGATAGCGCTATGAACTTGAAACTGGAGGATCCATTTTCAAACCTCACAGGTGCCACTGAGTTTCATCGGTTCTTGGGCAAGACACTTTCCCTTAGTGTGTCTGTCTGAAGGGGATGTAAACTGGGCAGTCTTGTGTATCTGAGTCTATTCTCCGACCATGATCTATCCTAGAGCAGCTGCACGTTAAACCATCACAGAAATCTTATCATTAGGTTAAAAAGAAAACTAGATGTGTTTCTGGTGGCCGACCTACCCTATTTTTAAGGGGCCTACCCTAAAACTTCTTATGAAAAAAGGATTTTTTTTTTCAGAAAGTTCTAACCAATGATTCATCACATAGCTTACATCATGAAAGTAAACATTCTATATTTTTTGTAATCTACAGGGCACTGTTGATATAACTATGCAAATTATTACCGAATTACACAGCAAAAGTTTAAAATAATTAGGTAAGTCATATGATTTGCGTGGAATGTCATATGATACGGCAGGGCTTTATTTCAGAAATAGGGGAAGAGGCCCAGGCCCTTCAATAGGGAGGAAATTTGGCAATTTTCGAGTTAAAGGGGGGAATAATGTGATTTCGATATATAGGGGGAACAGTGTTTTAGGCAGAAATTGAAGACTTGGGTGTGCAAATGTAAAAAAGAAGTATATTTTAGATAAACTGTCTTCTATAAATTTATCCCAAACATATATCAATGTTGAGAAAGTTAGAGAGAGAAATAATGTTAAGCAAAAAAAAAATAGGGGAATTTTCTCAGCCAAATAGGGGTAAAATGTAGTCTGCATCGCTAGGGGAACGGGCCGAATATTGACCCGTTTATGAAAGAAAAAAGCCCTGCACGGCCGCTGCCGCCAACTTGATCTCCTATTCTTCGAATAGACGAGCTAAAGATTCCATATATTTTTTAAGTTTTCACGTATTTGAAATTTCTGGCCAGATTTAGTTTAGTTTTAGGTTACCTGTTCGTTTTTTTGTCCGGAATTTTTTCGTTTAAAACAGCTGCACATCTCAGCCAATAGTCTGTATCCGTCTCTGGCTGACATATTAATAAAGCCTTGTAATGCAGACTTTTCTACGGCCATCCATGACCGCTAGTTGTGTTAACATCTGCCTGATTTTTTTATTATTTTCTTAAAGAAAGATCTATGGACACTAAGAAAGACTGATCTGGCCATTATTCATAGAGGGGGAGGGGCAATGTGGGACATAATAACAGCAAATTAAATTTGACGATAACAGTAAATTAAAACAAGAGGGCCAAAATGGCCCAAAATCGATCACCTGAGGATCTTTGCAATGATGACAAAATTGTCCTTTTGCAAATGCTCATTGAAGATGATTTTAAGTATTTCCCTATGTAAGACTATGTAAAAACATGCAAAATCTCTACATACAAACTTTGGGCCCAGGGGTTGCAGCCATCTTTGACCCCAGGGACTTCAAATGAGCAAACCTGAGAGACCAGAGGTAAGCGATCATTAATAATAATAAATAACAAGAGAACGAACAAGAGGGCATGTGGATGCTCTACAACCTAAAATGGCTCTTATATCAAGGGGTTTCATCATTGAATTCCTTTTAATACCTTTTTACAAATGCAAAACACAATAACGCTCTCAACCAAAATTTAAACCCACAACTCCATGCTAACAATTTAAAAGAAGATTTTTAAGTTTTCCCTATATAAGTCTATATAAAACATGCACAATCTTTATATACAGACTTTAGAAAAATTAAAAAAATATTATTTTTTTACCTCCAGTGGGATTTGAACCGACGGCCCTAGCTTCCAAGTACAAGAAGTAATTCAAAGATTGTTCTATGGTGGTCATCTTGGATGTCACGTTAAACTTATTTTAACAAATTTGAAAAACATTCACCTAAGGATCATCCATGTGAAGTTTGGTCAAAATTGACCAAGCTATTTCTGAGAAGACGATTTTTTGAAGATTATCCCTATATAAGTCTATGTAACACATGTGACCCCCGAGGCGGGGCCAAATGTGACCCAGAATCACCATTTGAACAAGCTTGGTAGAGGATCATAAGCTTATAGTAAATGCAAAATATTAAACCTCTGGCTCTTGTAGTTTTAGAAGAATATTTTTTTAAGTGTTTCCCTTTACAAGTCTATGTAAAACATTTGCCCCAAGGGTCACCATTTGAACAAACTTGGTAGAGGACCATAATTCAAACCTCTGGCTCTGGTAATTTCAGAAGAAGATTTTTTAAGTTTTCCCTATATAAGACTATGTAACACATGCAAAATCTTTACATACTAAGTTTAGAAAAAATAAACAAAAGAAAAAAAGTATCCAAACAGGAAACGATAATAAAAATGAAGAATAAAAAAATTACCTCCAATGGGATTTGACCCCACGGCCTTAGCTTTCCAGTGGACAAGAAGTAATTTAAAGATTTTTCTATGGTGGCCATCTTGGATGCCGTGTTATCCTAATTTTAACAAATTTGAAAATCATTCACCATGTGAAGTTTGGTCAAAATTGACCAAACTGTTTCTGAGAAGAGCAAAATATTAAACCTCTGGCTCTTGTAGTTTCAGAGAAGTAGATGTTTTTGATTTTTTTCCTATATAAGTCTATGTATAATTGTGAACGCGGGGCTGGGCCAAATTTGACCCAAGGGTTACCATTGGAACAAACTTAGTAGAGGACCATAAGCTGATGCTACATGTAATACATGAGAGCTCTGTGCCTTGTGGTTTCAGAGAAGTAGATTTTTTAAAGTTTTTCCTATAATAGTCTATGAAAAACATGCAAAATCTCAATATACAAACTTTGGACCCTCGGAGCACTGTTACTTTGCAAATAAAGGCCAATATCGAGTTACGACTCGGATACTTGTCAAGGTGTGTTTATGACGATTGAACAGATGTATTAGGTTCTTCTACATATACATGGGTACAGTCAAACCATAACTTGGGTGACTTCAAGCCTAACAAATGTCATGGTAACACAAAGTGGCGACTCTGTTGTGCCTATGCCTTTAGGACATCACATCAGTCACACAGGCGGAGGGACTATAAACCTTAGAACAAACAACAACAACGGTGATGTGCAAAGTGTACACACCTGCATGTTTACATGTTGAACTGTTAACATTGAAGAGCCTGTATTAGCCTACATTATATATAACAAAGTAACACAATGAAGGTTATAGATAACTTTTTACCTGCATATCGCTCTGCTAATCGCAAAACATTTATATAAACAGATGTTGTTTTTATTAAAGAGACCAAGACCTTTATATGGTATAGAGAGTATGTATTGTTTTTGTTTTTTTGTTGTTTTTTTACATTAAAAACCAAGTAGAACAGTTTACAGTATGTCATTGAAAACATATTTAAGGGGGTTAGTAGATAAACAGGTGGTAAGGGGGGTAGTAGAGAGTGTGGGGGGAGGGGGGTTAGTAAAGGGGGGTAGGGTGTGGGCGTGTGGGTGGGGTGGTACGCGCCGTCTCCCTGTGGGACACCCTTGAGATGGCCTTCATTATCTGTAAAATTGGGAAAAAATATATACTTACGATTATTTCAGAGCTTTACACACAATGGAAAGCGCAGAAAAGCAATAGAAACGAAACAATTGGCGGTTTCCAAAATAAATCGGCAACGTTATCGTCGCCATTTTGTTTTTGTTTATTGCAGGTATGGGGTACCTACAGGGAATAACTAGGGTACAGTTAGTCTTCAGTTTTTAAATTGCATTGCTGCATAAATCTTCCAATTGCTCTTATAATGTTAGCATTTGTGCTTGACATAATAGTCAAAAAATCAAACTGAGGATTATTACAAATTGGTAATCCATATTTGGTCAATTCTAAATAAAGCAGATTTCTTTGTTTGTCATATTTTTTACAATGCACATAAAATGAATTTCATCTTCTATAGTCTGACATAAGTTGCATAATCTATCATTGATAAGTTTACCGTTATATCTACCTTTTTCAATTTCAAGTTCATGTGCACTGATCCTAATCTTCTTATATTTTTATCCCATATTATATTTAAGTAAGGTTCAAAAACATATTCTTTCTTAAATAGCTTATAAGTTCTTAATTTACTCATGCAATCAGTATTTACATATTTAATTTTACAATCTTTTAGCTTATCTTTAATACATGTAAGTAATGACTTTTCATTAAAAGTAAACTGATTTGTCCACACATGGGAAAAACCTAAATCTATCAATATAACTAACCTTGACAAAATTAATCCATGAACACATTTTACCTTTACTATTGACTTGTTCTATGTAAGCTTTTTTAACTAAAGAGTCATCTTTGGAATTTAACATATGTATCCATTGGTTAATAACTTTATAAATGGCCATGATAAGCATTGGGAGTCTACCAAATTCACTTCATGTAGCAAAGTTTGAGGCTTTAGAGTGAACCCCAAGTAAATATTTACAAAACCTGGTATAAAGTTTATCAAATTCATGATATCTTTTAAAAGACATTTCAAATAAATCATCTAAGCTTTTATTCTGATTACAAGGTTTATATCCACACCAGACTTCAGTATTATATAATGCTATTGGTGAGATAAGTGCATCAAAAATATTGAAAACGGAATTGGGATTAATGTTTTTATCGAATATACTCTGCTTAATTGAAAACAATGCCCTGTTAGCTTTTTGACTCAAAACATTCTCTGCTGTTAACAATTGTTCATTAGAAGAAATGTTTACACCAAAATATTTGTATTGATTAACATTTTTCTAACGATTATTTACCAGCTTTAAAATCAAATTTACTAGTCGGCATTAGTCCAGACTTAGAGAACATCATAATTTTAGATTTATTTACATTAATTTTGAGTCCCCAATTAAGACAAAAACTATTAATACAGTTAATATTATTTTGCAAATCTTTACAGTAAATCGTCTGCATATAACAAATGACTTATCTTGTAGCTACCAAGAATTGGCGTATCACTTACAGATAACGATTCTCCAATGTCATTGATGAAAATATTAAACAAAGTTGGATTTAAGACATTTCCCTGATGCACACCCTGAGTAACATTAATTGTATCCGTTAGTATATTTTTACATTTGACTCTTGACTGTGACATACTGTACATGGATTTTAAAATTGCCTATATCTAACCGTTTATTCCAGCTCCCTGCAGTTTTAACATCAACCCTTTTTGCCACACAGTATCAGATGCCTTTGTCATGTCAATAAAGCAGGCAAATAGTTTTTTGTTACTCTTTACAATTGTTTTTAGGACAAGAATATGGTCACTACTTCTGCAACCTTTGCGAAAACCTATCTGTTCATTTCCTAATACTGACTGCTCCTCTATTATTGATTCAAGTCTGTTATAAATAACATGACAAAAAAAAATTACCAAAACAACTACTTAAAAGTTATACCCCTATAATTGTTAGTGTCTAATGGATTGCCTTGTTTAAGAATAGAAACAATAATGCCATCTGTCCAGGATTTAGGGAAACATCCACTTTTTAATAGTTTATTGTTGTTTTTAAGTTGTTTGCATGCTAACATTATTTCCTTTTCGTTGATGTCATAATTTAAATTGCAATTTGGATGTAGTTTTTCATAATGAAATAATTCTGATTCTACTTCTTCTTTTCTCTTACTAAGTTTTGAGGTATTGTCCTTATTAAGTAGTTTGTAGAAATGTTCAAACGAATCCTTACTGTTTATTCTGTCGGTACTATCCTTTGATAATGTGTCACTTTTAAGTTCATCAATGATATTCCATGCTGATTGAGGATCTTTTTGTATTTCATCACTTAGGGTTCTAATCAACTCGTCTCTGTATTTTCTTCGTTTATATTTAGCAAGTTTTTGTACTTTTTTAATTTTGTATAATATCAAGATCTCAAGTATGCATTTGTTGTATCACTGTTGAAAGCATTTCTTGCAGTATTTACTTCCTTAAGTACTTTTCGGCAATCTCTATCGTACCATTTTTTTATTAATTCTTTTAAGATGTGTGTTCTTTTTTACAGTATATAATTTCTTTGGCAAAGATAGTTCTCCAGGTGTAATTAAAATTTCACCCGTTTGATCAACTAACTTTTGAATATCGGTTTCATTACTATTAAGTACCTTTTGTAATAAATCTATCATCTTCTGTATTTGTGGTGTTTTAAATGTTTCTACATAATTCCTTTTATGTTCATTATTCCATAAAAACTTATTTGAAATGTTACACTGTGTGTTTCATGACGTTGAATCAGAAATATCTACAGGTCTACTATATTTATTGAACAGTAACTTTAAAGATATCATGAAAAGATCAGAGAAAATGTTAAAATCATGCACTTCCATAAAATTCACTGCTGAGAATAGAGATTTACTGCATAAAAAATAATCAACAACACCACTGATTTTTCGAGTATGGCATGTGAATTTTACTAATAGGTCACCTATGGTTATACCATTTGCAATATAAAGTTGGTTGTCCATACATATATCTAATATACGTCTGCCATACATATTCATGATAGAATCGCAAGATATACGGTTTAAGAAATGATATTGAATACTGTTATTAGGTAATGGTAAATATCTATCATCTCCTGCATCTACAACGTCTTTAGATTCTCCGATTCTTCCGTTAAAATCACTACATGCTATAACTTTACCTCGACAAAAAAAATATTCTATCTGTGATTCAATCTTTTGCAGAATTTTTTTCCCATGTACTTCGCCATATGAAGATGTAATTGGTGGTAGGTAAATGAAAGCTAGATATATGTCGCTAGTAAGGCCAGAATGTTCTTTCATTATTTTCATCCAAATAATATCATTGTCAGAAATAGGATCAAATTTATATATATGTTTCATAGATTCCCTGACCATAACAGCGATACCACCTGAAGGGGACCAAGCCTTTTTGTGTTTAGGTCTATATTTTCTATATACATAGTAACCCGATAAAGAAATATATGTATAATTATCCGCATGTGTTTCTACTAAACCAATACAATCTGATAATTAAGCATTTTTATAACTTCTGGATCATGCAATTTATTACTTTTAACCCCGTGTGTGTTATACCCTAGGCCATTAATATTCCAACAACTAACTGTAAGAGAATTGTTAAGTTGTCTTAAACCTGTCTTCACCACCCTTTCTGTTGTTTTTTGTCTCTTTCATTGTATTTTCAAGTCCTTGTTTGCAGTACAGTGCGGACCTACGATGCCATTGCTTTCGGACGCTGTGGTTTCTATAGGACCCAATATCTCATTTTAACCATTTGTGATTATACTTTATAATTCAATAAATAGTTCTATTGTGTACAAGCAACGTACACCAGTATACACTTAGTATATTAAGTTAGAAATACATATTATTTGTAATATGAGTCTTTTCTATACACTGATCCTCTAGCGTTTCCATCTCTGTAACGGTTGCTGTAGTGATCATCCCTGTGCCAACTTCTTTTGATCTGGACCAACTATTTTCGTTTGACTGTCTATTATAGCTCATACCCATCCTGTCATACGCATCGCTTTGATGTTGGGTTATATATTGTTCATTGTTCTGACTTCCGTTCCTCCTGTTCTGGTAAGAAGATCTGCTACCTTCCTCCATTCTTGAAGTAAAATGTCGTCTATCGTCTCTATTTCGTCCGCCATGATTGTCCTCTCTGTTTCTTTCTTGGCTGCTGATACATATATTCGTGTATTGCTGCTTACTATAGCCTGTTTGTATTTTGTCTCTGTTTCTTTCTTGGCTGCTGTCATACCTATAACTGTACTGATTGTTACTATAGTCCGTTTGTCTTTCACGAATACTTGCATGTGCACTTTTTCTGTTTTTCCTGGACATGTGGTTGTATTTCAGCTAGTAAATTGTCACTGAATCTCTTGATTCCACTATAAGACAGGTGAAGTTGATCTTGTTTGAAGTAGTAGAAACTGTCCTATGTTCACGTCGCGAGACGCAGACATGGGCTCATGTCTACGGCCCATTGACCAATAAAATCCCGAGAATTTTCTTTGCAGTATGACAAATAATGCTATAGATTACCAGTCTACTAATATAATTAAGCATGCTGGCAGCTTGCAACGCATTGCGAACACAAACACGAAATTAAATTAAGCATGCTGGCAGCTTGCAACACATTGCGAACACAAACACGAAATTAAATTAAATGGCGGAGTAAATGGTCAATATTTTGTGCGCAAATTTTCTCCACAAATATTTATGTAGTAATGCAAATTGTTACCTGCCATGCTCCGCTCCTAACCAAAAATTAACAGTCGATGTAACAGATAGACAGGGTGTCTCTTGTTTGTTGATGGTATTTGAAAAGGCAAGATTCCCACACCAGACGATCCATTGTATGGCAATCCCTCATTTGATTGGCTGCCGCGGCAGGTCAGTGCTTCGGAAAACATCCAGTTGAGGTACCAGAGTATCACAAACGATGTGTACACCAGGTTTACATCAATATACATATTCTCTGCACACTCAAAGGTGTCCTACATAAAAGATACGCAATAACAATCACGTATTTTCTATTTTCCTTAGCATTTGGATAAAGATGCATTATATCTAGACATGTGGATTCGTCGAATAAAAGATGGTTGCTGGCCGGTGTCGTGTCTAGACTGGTTTTTCAAGAACCATAACCCCGTGATAGATTTAATGCTTGATTAATACTTCTTAATTGCCACCTGTCCCTTCATTGCATAAAAAACCGTTTTATTAGTGAAAAAGCAATCAACTATACTAAATGGAACTACTAACACCCCCGTATTATATTTTTACTTTTTAATTTTCTTGTAATAAAATTTCGTATGGGTACATTTAAACTGTATTCCAACATTACTGCGTAACACATTTATTCGATTTATTTTCGGATGAGTAATTTTCAAGATATATTATACCAAAAGTAAATCAGCTTACATAATTCTTCAAACTCCTTCAAATTCTTCCAAATAATCATTTAATCGAAAACCTTTGATTTCGCTATAGTGTACAAGAGATCGCTCACATGCCAAAAAATAAAGTATCAGATTTCAGATCGTGCCTTATATAAGGCAACATTTTTTAAACCATACAATGTTAAGATATTTCAAAATATATTATACGAAACTACTACGGAATAAACCTTATAGGTTCCGACAATTTGGCATTTGAGTAGTGTCTAATGTTACGATTATTGGAATTTCTCTTTTATATTAGTATAATAGGTGTATGAGGTTAATGATGCAGAGGGATCACCACCATATTCTTGCTATTGACTCGTGTTGGTGTTTTCACGCCCTGCATTGCTATTTACAACTCTTACTATGGATGAACTTTACGAAAGTTGTTGTTGTTTATTGTGAATACTGTAGTCCGCAGAAAATCATGTGTGTATATTTGAAGATCACATTGCCTTGTGTGCCCAGGTATCAAATTATTACTGTTTTAGAGCAAGCGCGTATTACCATATAACAGAAGGCTCTATTCTACTCAGCGGACCATTTCATCTCGGTTCAAGGAATACCTCGGGTGTTTAATTTTACAGTTTCTGTGATAACGGAAGTGGTCGCCTTATGTTTCCCGTGAGACGGGCTCATCTGCGTGCTTAGAAATGCGGATCCCTGCGTTCGTAATGCGCCGAACCCATCTGTGTTCAAAGAAAATGTTTCGGTTTCTGTGAAAATTCTTACCAATGCCTCGGGTGCCCTAAGTTTATTATGCCCTAAGTTTCCTATGCGGCGGAACATTTTACTAGTGGAACAATCAGAAACTATACTGAAAGGAAAAAGAAACGCAGGGTGCGTATTTCCGCTATATATTGTATGTTTAATATGCTTCTGTTAATCGAATGGTACAGGGCGACATTAGGCTTGTCCTTTCGGAAAGGAGGTTTAAACAGCATCAAACACACCTATGGTTAACCTTTTAAAGTTTCATTATCGACAGAATGCGTATTTGGCTAAACTTAGGCTTTAAAACGTTGCAATCTCTTAACATTAAACACAATAATGAAATGGCTTGACTCTTCAACATTTATGAATTTCTTTGTAACAAAGTATACTTTGATTAAAAGGTCTACTACATGCCAGTGTTGTCCTTTCTGTAATTAGTTGTAGCCCCTTTTTGTACAAAACACGTTCAGATATATCTGGAATATTACGTGGAATTAGGTGTATGAAATAGTGTAGTATAGGCATTTTTTTTTGATTATGCGTTTCTTTTTCCTTTCAGTATATATATTTATTTAAGAAATAGAACATCGTTTACTGTGAATTATCGTTTAATATATCACGGTTTGGAGTTCAATTGTAAACAATACCCCTAAAATGTGATAATAACGCACACATCTGAAATCTTTCGCATTGCTTTGCTTACTCTCCTAACGTTGCACACGTTACAATGCGGAATGCGGAATGCGCAATGCTTATTCTCCTAACGTTGCAAAAATTACAGTGATATATCGTTAAATATAACGACGTTATATTAAACTTAAGAAATAGAACATCGTTTACTGTGAATTATCGTTTAATATATCACGGTTTGGAGTCCAATTGTAAATAATAATTTCACGAGCCCGAATTTGGAGTACAATTGAACGACAAACCGTGATATATTATAGATAATTCACCGTAAATGATGTTCTATTTCTATTCTAATACCCCTAAAATGTGAAAATAACGCACACATCTGAAATCTTTCGCATTGCTTTGCTTGCTCTCCTAACGTTGCACACGTTACAATGCGGAATGCGCAATGCTTATTCTCCTAACGTTGCAAAAATTACAGTGATATATCGTTCAATATAACGAGATATTTTAAACTAGGCTATATAGTGCGGGTGTATTAGAATAGGCTATATAGTGCGGGTGTATTAGAATTATTAATAATGGTGTCCAAAACATATTACCAATAAAGCGTTTTCTTGCATCACTTAGGAGCAACATTGTGTTCGAACTTTTTAATCATTATTCGTCGCAGTCTTTCTAAAACGAATCTTTTTCACATTTGACTCTTTACTTAATGAAACGTCTATAGTAAATGGCAGGTGGATTCAGACAAAAGATAATGTGTATGTTAAGGAAAAAATAAAAAGAATAAATTCGTTTTTACTTCGAAAGACGTTTTTCCAATATTAATGTATCTGTCATTACACTACCCTTCATTTAAACCTTTTAATAAATTGTGTATTGCCTTAAATACTCGGTAAAAAAAGTTTTGGACCAGGGTCTATAAAGTCATATAAAAATAAAACTAGTGGACAGAATTTAAGTATCTTTTTTTAGTAACCAAGGTCTACCATACCCGGTTAATTTGGTACCAGTAACATTAAATTCCAAACAAGATTTGATTTTAAAAGAATATCGCGAACACACAAAGGGTCTGTAAAAAATGTTGCAAAGTCCATTAAAAGTAACAGTTAAACCCATTCGAGTAACCAATAAAAATATATTTATTTTTGTCTGCAAACTTTCGTTGTAAACGTTAATTATTGTTGATTGTTGATCTATTGTCAATTAACAACTGAGATAATAATGGTTATGGTCGATTGTCATGGTTCAGCGATCATTGTACGGGTTCGAACACTGCCATGGTCCAAAACTTTTTTTACAGAGTATAGATCAGATCGATATTCACGTGGAAAAAAAGTCAACTGATTTGCGATGCAATTTATTGTTTATTTATATTGTTTTCTAATTAAGTTTTTGCAGAAATCAGTCATGTTTTGCTTAATAGGTATTGCGTCAAACTTATCCTTTTATCTGCGTGCACACATCTATTTATCAAAAAGTTTTAAGTGTATCCTGATTTTATAAACTATGTCGACGCCAGTATAGGACATTCAACTCCTGACACATATTGACATAAAAGAGAAATCGTTTTGTTTTGTGTGTTTCACGGGAATTTACCAGCAGATAGAAGCGCACATCTTATAACTCGTCTTTAGCTTTTTTAATGGGAACTATGTACTCTGTGTTTCTTATTGTGACACCCGTTCGTTTCTCCGCTGCTCAATGTTACCGTGTTTTCAGCATGCCATTAAATGTACAGACCCCAACTCGTTGCGTACGACTCGAGAGATAATTTGGTATCCAAGAGCTTACCGAAATACATAGAAGGTTCAGACGCCATGTATGGTCAAAAACTCTTCAAATGTATCATTTAATTATTTACGAAGTGTACAGTTTGGTATCAAGTTTTCTTTTCTGAAAATCATGTAGAAACTGTCCAAATCGATGAAAGTCTTGTTGTGTTTTTATTTGACGTGATTTTCTCGGGAGTTTGGATACGAGTTTGGAATGTTTTTAATCGTTTTGTATAACAAAGGTTTAGACTTTGACTTCATTTTACAATTCTAAAATAACAATATTAAATATTATTGTATATATACTAATGAGTTGTACCGCATTGATTTCCCATGTTACATTATCAAATTTAAATGCACATCAATTGCAAATAGCATGTCAAAGATTTAATATGTCTTACATTCGATTTGATTATAAAAACATGTTTGACTTGCGTCAGTAGTCAGATGTATGGTACAATCCAATAGTCTGTTCCGTCATCAGAAAACAGGCAACAAATACACAATATTAAAGTATTGAATTGAACTGGGGTTTTCCGACGTACCAACACATGAAAGGTTATATGGCGCCTAACAGGAATGAACATGCCAGGCTCATCCTCCATTTACATCAAGATACAATATGGAGAAAAGGTCTAGAACCTTCTTACCTGCAGAACTGCATAGTTGTTGCATATTCTATTGTTGACACTCCATTTGCGATAGAGCCACGTTTCCACCTTTACATACGCGGTGTCATGATAAAGACCTTGACTGAGCTTGATAATTGAATTGAATTGGGTTTTAAGGCGCACCAACACATGCAAAGGTTATATGGCGCCTAACAGGCATGAACATGCCAGGCTCATCTTCCATGTACATCGAGATAAAATATGGAAAATGGGCCTAGAACCTTTTCACCCTGAACTGCAGAGTTGCTGCAAATTCTATCGTAGAATCGCCATTTACGCTAGAGCCACGTTTATTGTTTTTCTGCCACTGCTCTTTTGATGCGAGCGAGATAGCACCTGAAACAATGCAGGGATCATGATAAAGACCTTTAATGAACATGAACAAAAAATGATAAAATGAACATGAATTTGGGGGGATTCTACCCCTCTGCCTACCCCTCCAAAGGGATCTGCAGTGGCCCTATTCGTTGCCCCGTGACCAAACGGGGGCACCCGGGAACCACACGGGGCTTGATAAAAAAAAAGACAAAATGAACATGAAGTGGGTGGAGCGGGTTATACCCCTTTGCCTCTAGCGGGATTTGCAGTGGTTGTATTCTACCCTGGCAACCACACGGGGAATAGTAAAGTATGAAAAGTACCAACTGGATTGAATTCGAATCGACATGCAAACGTTTTAACGTGGATTAGTAAATGTCCAAGAACTATACTTCTTACCATTGATAAACAACATTAATAACTGACGTTGAAATAATAACGATTTTAATAATTTTAAACAAGGGAGATAACTATCGAAAAATAAATATGTATGTATGTTTCAGAGTTAACGTCGGTCTTAATACTCAGTCCTGTCACAACGGTCTATTTGTAGCAATGAGCTATATGCTCAGCTTTAGTATGCTCAACATTACAGTGCGTCCACACATGAAAACACGTCGTAGTCACATGGCAGGATACCCACCCCACCCTGTCACATTATATAGACACGGGGCAAACCAGTCCTAGTACTATCATATATATCAGTATATGTTGAGCGTCAAGCAAGGGAGCTACTAGTACCATGTGTATTCAGTATATGATGTAACCTGTCCGGGGATAGAACCTACGACCTCCCGTTTGCGAAGCCGACGCTTCACCAGTACACCAGCGCCGTGGTATATCGACAATGAGATAAGTATATAAACTGCAGAAATATCAAAAATAAATGAACAGATACTATTCGGGTATTGGATGTTAACTTTTAGTTCTACAAAACTGACATATTAAATGTCGTTTATAAGAATGGTCCAGAACAGTTTATTACTACCATGACCACAGAATATCCCATTTACATAGAAAAGTTTCGCTAAACATCAGTAGTCATGATCAAGCCTACCAAGGGAAAGGACAAACATCTCGGTGCCGAAACAGAAGAAGGATACAAAATTGCTTGAATGCTGGGAGAAAACGTTGGTGTTTTAATAGCACCTGACCTGAATCGTTTCTATGTTTATATGAATACATTTGCAGCTTCTTTGGCGTTACTCAAAGTTTTGACCAAAATGTATCCACAAAATATTTCTGGATTGAAAAAGATTCCAAACAAAATGGAAAACTTTGCATTGGGACGTGTCTTTTTGTCACATAAGAATATACAGGGGGCAGTGATAGCATTTGTCAAGTAAAAAGTTTGTCATTTTTGAGAGCATTTTTATTTGTTTGTTTGAATGGTGTTTTACGTCACTTTAGCACATTTTAGACCATATATGACGGTCGATCTTTTTTGTGGTAGAGGCAGACCACCCCAGTAGTGCATACCTCCCGCCATCCGTAAGAATCGACATTTCTGCTTCTGATATTGGCCACCATCAACTAACTGACGATATTGCAACACACATAACGTACTTCTTGAGCTCGAGAACACTTTATTTACCATGTTTGGGTAGAAAACCTTGAACGTTCGAGGAAACAACAAAATCACGTCCAATCGAGTGTTAAAACATGTATGTACTTCCTGTTGCACATCGGAATGTATGAATACGTATATGCAAACAATCATTTTCTTACCTTGAGTAGCAATTTGCACCACATGCAGGTGTTATAGTGAAATCGGTCAGTTGCCGTACCTGATACTTTTGTTTCTTGAATAAGCTGTTTATTGTAAATCTTCTTATTTTTCTGATTCGAACATAAACAAAAATTGCAATAATTAATTTCCGTATATTACTCTTCATTTTGCACGGACATAATATGTTAATTAGGTTTGTGATTTTGCTTACCATATCGATGGACCTTATACAAGTATTATTCCACAGACATAATAACAAGCCAATTTGAAAAGTCCTGTCTGAACCAATTAAAAAGCCAAAATATCACGTGGCACTTAACTTTTCCTTTTAACTTCTCTCTAAAAAAAAAACATTGATTTTGATAAAAATAAATGTGTGATGTGGTTTGACAATGAAAAGTATAATATATGTATGCATAAAACTCGTTATAATGCTATGTGTGTTTAAAGTCGGGGCAATATTTTGTGAAATGTTCGAACTGTGTCACCTGAATTTTAGATACATTTCACAGCTACCTATCGATTTGTTATTAGGTCTGTGATTATTTCGATCTCTTTCCTGCAGCCTGTGGCAGAATAAGATATAATGGTTTGGTTCCTGTCACCTTTACTTTAACCCATACAACAATACTGCATGTCTTAATCTGCTTTAGTTCGGTGATATTGGGTTCCTATAAGAAGAACCCTGGTTCGGTAGCAATGATGTATCTTTGATAAGAATAATTAATAGTCACCGTGGCGATCATTTCCACTGAGAGTCAATATATTTCGGGAAATAGTCACTGTCTCGTGAGCCATGACTCGGTTTCATCATTTCAACGGGAAATACAGTCATGACTCTGTTTCAACGGAAAATGCAGCCATGTTTACATAAAAATTGCGTGGACAACGCTAAATATCCATTGTCCAGTGAGCCATGACAGAGTTTCAACGGGAAATATTTACTTCCAGTGAGCCATGTCTCGGTTTCATCACTGTCCAGTGAGCCATGACTCAGTTTCATCACTGTCCAGTGAGCCATGACTCGGTTTCATCACTGTCCAGTGAGCCATGACTCGGTTTCATCACTGTCCAGTGAATCATGACTCGGTTCCATGACTGTCCAGTGACTCAGTTTCGTCACTGTCCAGTGAGCCATGACTCAGTTTCGTCATTGTCCAGTGAGCCATGACTCAGTTCCATCACTGTCCAGTGAACCATGACTCAGTTTTGGGTAGATCTCTTTGAAAAACAAGAAAGCATTGAACAAATGAACTACAATTTATAACTCAACATTTAGCGTATTATGTTACTTGCCTTTTTTTCACTGTTAAGAGCTATTACGGCGTAGTAAACAGGGCTGCTAATAATTTAGAGGAGAGCTGTCGTTTATGAGGAGAATAATACAATTGAAAGTGGCGTGTGTGGTAGTGGTGGGGGTGGTGGTGCTACTGGTTGTGGATGAATGCGTGAGTGGCAGTGGAAGGTACAGACTCCATAGAATAAAACGTATTTTGGTTTAGCTAGTCACGTTTCTTTATGCATGACGATGCTGACTGATATAATTATTCGGGTAAATATTAGAACTGATTCGTTACTTCCGTCTAATGACGTCATTTCCAGAAAAAATATTGTGACAGATTTAAGATTTCGCTCATCTATGTTTCAATTTATCCAATTCTGATAAATTTATTTACATGTCTTACATGTAGTATTGAAAACAATTATTCAGTAAGTGGTAAAATGATAATTCGAAGCCTTCAATTGTTCATAATTTGCTAAATTTTTGGCGAGTTTCAAAATTATGCGTATAATAGCAGTTGTCTCCCTTGAAATTATTACTAACCATCAGTTTACTTTGTCATTGACAGCGTCATAAAAACACATTTTGAAATTGTCTTGTTTTGGCAAAGCAGTCTGTTTTGTTTAAATAAGTTTTTCCCCCAAAGTTTCGGTCGGCATTGATAATGTTTATTTTATATACCCTGATTATTAGCTTGTGCTGGCATATGTACAACTTGGTTACACATAATGGTTCCTTCAAGTTTGTAGAGTGTAGTCTTATCAGTTACGATGATAATGGTTGAAAGTCATCTTTTAACAATTTTAAATGAGAGCCTTCTCAAAACGTGGGTTTACCTTAATCCTTCCCCTACAGATACAGATGTGTCCACATAATCCATTATATATCTCTAAAAGTGTCCAACCATTTAAACATCCAGGTAAAAGATTATTGCGGGCGAGATAAGGGATTTTATCAATCTTTATTTAAAGTAGGCAAGATTCATAATAGCTGATGTGAGCTTTGGAACCAGCCATGCAGATGGTGGTGTGTGGTGGACTTAACTATGGGAGCAAACCCACCTGTCTGATTTGGTGACCATTGTCCCAGTCCGGGATTCGAACCTGAGTCCCATTGGTGAGGAGCGAGTGCGCTATTCACTGTGTTAACCGGACAGCTGAAGCTGGGTATCAGTTGTTACAAAGAAAATAAATGCTGCGAACAAATTATGAAAAAAAGAAGTTTGTTTTTTTCAAAAAGAAGTTTTTTTTTTTCAGGTGAAAACATTCGGTGTGAGAATAGTCTTCCAAGTTTCTGTTTTTGTTAATGTTATAAAAGTTGACCAATGAAACGTTTAAGAGGCTCTATCTATGTCCACGCAATTTTTATGTAAACAGTAAAAAGACATACCATTCTAGGGCTTTTTTTGGCTGTTTTTTTATAGCCGAAATTCGGTCATATTCCCAATGCTAAAACATACCTTTTTTTCCCAATTAAGAGGAAAAAATTCCCAATTTGTCAAAAATAAATAAAAATAAATGTAAGTGTGCCAATCCAATGATTGGTGTTCAAAAGCTTAAATAAATGCATCTGTTTATCTTGGTGTACAAAAAAAAACAGTATTAAAGATATAATTATGAAAGGAATGCTTTACTTTGTATTTTTCCGAATTTTATTTAAAACCGCGCTAAAATTCCCAATTTTATGAAAAATTGTGCTAAAATTCCCAATTCCAGGGGTACGGGTCATGTTTCCAAAATCATGAAAAAAAGCCCTGCATTCATTCATTGATAAATATAAACAGGCTATTTCATAAGAATTCTTGAAAGAAACTTTAGTTAATGTCTTTAGTTTTTCTGTAATTTGTATTATGATCAAATAAAATCTTGAATCAGGGCTTGCACTGGGATGCGCAAATGGTGCAAAATGCGCATAAAAATGAAATATGGCGCAAGAAAAAACAAATTTGCGAAAGTGATTTGCGCAAAAGAATATATATACACCAAATCTTCTTTCCAACTGACAATTAAAAAAACAGATGCGGGAAGCAGTGTATTAGGCAGAAATTCAAGAACTGGGTGTGCAAATATGCAAACAGGGTGTGCAAAATACGTTGCTAACACGCGACAATTCGCGACAAGTGGGTGTCTCTGGGGTCATTTATTTTTACAGATAAAGGTGACAAAATACATTTTAGGTCATATTTCTTCTATAAATGTATACAAAACATGACAATATTGAGAAAGTAAGAATTTGGAAGTGTTGCTGAGCAACAATTTTTTTTTTTACCCCACCCACTCCCTCAAATATTGGCCGCGATTTTTCTAAAACGACCGTGAAAAAGACGGCTGCACGGTTGGCTGGCTAATACACTGGCGGGAAGGGATGACCATCCCTCACTTCCCGCACAACCCCTCTTCCACTGCAAAAATGCCACCACTCCTTAATAAAAATCCAGGGGAAAACTCTGTATTAGTTACCTGAGCTTCAAATTCCTAAATGTTTCGAAATGTTCTAACATGATTTCTACTATAGAACAATACATTGCGACTCTAAAAGTAATCTGTAACCTCAGTTTGTTTTAGGTAGTAAACAGGGTTATAGTTAAGTATCTCCAAATTTGTGGACCATGTTAGCTTGAAATTTCAAGTAATGAGTTTGTGCCATAAAGACGTCACAATATTTGGCTCCAAATATCAATCGGCTGCTCTGAAACAATTACGATTGCAATTATAAAAATGTGATTTTCAGTCTAGCTATTTTTCGACAATAAGTATTACATGAGGGCGTAACGATTTCCTTTTACTGCTTTCATAGTCCTTTTTTATGACTGAGTAACGTTTATATCATTTGGTGCCAAATTGGTGGTAAAGCAGAGATATAGGTAGAGCCTCTTTAAACAATTTAAAAAGTACATGTATAGTACGATGTACTGAGAATCCCACTTGGCAAAATCTGTATACATTGTTTTGTTTTTGTTTCTTCTTTGTTTTGCTATCACTTTGTATGAAAGAAACAAGACTGCTGTATTGGTGTTGATGTTCAAGTTTTACATTCAGGCCTAAAAAAATATATGTGTGTTTCTGGTTTCACCCTGTCAAAAAGTTAGGGTAGGTAGGAAAAAGTTGTTTTTTTAGATTTTTCTTTTATATATATATTGTTCGCATATATTATGCCATTTTTGTACTAAGGCAACTTCTTGATAACCTTTGCAAACAGTTTGGATCCAGATTAGATGCTTAACAACTCTGTGTCTCATCAGGATACAAACTGTTTGACACTTGTTAAGTTTAAACTATGAATTCATGTTAAATTGATGCTAATAAAATTATCATTTGAATAAAAATATTTGTTGTTTGATTGTAATATCTTTTTCTTTTTTTCTTCTAAATATTTAGGGTCGACAGTGAAAAAGTAGGGTCGGTCGGGAAACCGGAAACACACATATTTTTTTTTTAGGCCTCATGTACATCTCCCTAGATAAACTTTTTCAGTTGTTAAGAAGATTGACTATACTATTATGGACATTGTAAAATCTTCTTGTATTCAAAGTGTCAGACCACAATACTTCATGCCTCAAAATTTGGAATCCATTTTCTGTAATTTGTAGGGCACGAAAATTCCACTCATCTTATCCGGATACATTCTTTAACAATTTATCGATTTGACCATTCTAATATTATGTAGGATGAGTAACTCAGAAACAAATTTTCCTGCCCTGGTTGGTTTGCGAATATAACTACATATATAGATTCAAGCGGTTTTAAACTAACTTGATAAACTTTGTTTTAATTGTTTGTTTTTTTAACTAGTCTGTTTAAGGATTCATTTGTGGTCTGGGGCTTTTTACCTTAACAAGAGGGTCATATCTCATGTGTCCAGCACAGACCAGCTTCAGTTTGATTGTTAAGCACTGAAAAACAGAACTTCTGTAAATCTGGTTAGTGTATTCTAACCTGTAGTTGTACATTTTGTGATTTAAGTGTGTTTGTTTATTATAGATAACTTTTTATCAAAAGATGTGCAGTGTCTTGCCTGGGTGAATGAGACATTCAGTTACAATTTGAGTAGTGTTATTGATAAGAGAAAACAAGAGTTATTGTCATGAACTGGTAAACCTGGGCTCTTCATTGGACCAAAAAATGTTTAGCCATTTTGGCTAAACCACCTCAATTTTCCTTAGCCAATTGGATTTTTGTTTAGCCATTTTTGGCTAAGCTTTTTTAGCCACTTTAGCAGAATTTAATACAATTTCCGATGAAATATTTGTATAACTCTTATCTAATCATTAATATATATGTATGTATTAAACCAAGTTGAATGAGATTAATTCTTTGACTTGCTGATTACGACATGATGTATGTAATACATGGAAACAGGATAATTAATGCACATGTATCAATTAATATAGTTATATTCCATATAGCACAGGTTACACAAATACCATTCAAAAATAGGTCAAATAAGATTATTTTGTTAGTATAATTCTAGAATCAATAGTATCGAGTAATTTCATATATACTGTGTTTGTGCCACTAGTTTGTGCGCCGTAAAACCCGATTCAATTTTCATGTTCATTGGTTAATTACGTCCTCCTGTGGTACCATGTCGGTGGTACCATCCAAAGTAGAAGATCAAGTTTACATCCAAGGTAGAATAAGACCTCCGTGTCTCCTTCCACTTAGTTCAGGTGAACAGTCAGAACATGGGGGTGAGGATGTTGGCTCACTTTGCATACTTTTTATCTTGATGTAAATGGAGAGGAAGCTTTCCTTTTTTATGACATATGACATTTTTATGTGTTGGTGCGTCATGAAACCATTCAATCAATCAATCAAACAAGCTTCCAAGCAAGTAAATTTACCCATGATGGAAAAAACGGATGACACAGTAATCATTCTGTTTTTTGTGGTCAAAATAAATGGCTTCAATGCGCGAAAACAGATGACAAAGTAATATATACATGTTGTTTACATGTACGTATCTTGGGCTACTTTCTGTTTTTTATAACGGAGTTACATGTTTTTAATAATGGAGTTACAAAGTCATTATTTTAGCTAAAAGGGTATAAATCTTTGTATGAGAAAGGTTAGATATTACCATTTTGATAAGAGTTATACATCTTGTTTACGTGCTGTTTTGCGTTGTTGTTATTCAAAAATACAACTTTTTTTCGGCAAGCTTTTGTTGGGTTTCTAATCTTCCTCCAGTATAGACACACTAAGTGAGTTGCAGTTAGACGTCGTTATGTAAAATAAGCCTTGTGTAATATAAAGCACAAAGGTCGTAACACAGTCTGTAGATTTTAGCTCTTCTGTAAACACCGAGAACCCGTCAAGGATTTTCCTGAAAAACATGGCCGCGACTTCGGACTTTTTCCTTTTGCCACTTTCGCAACTTTCGCCAATACCAGCCATCAGTTTACATGGGACAAAATTACTTTCGCCAAATTGGCGAAAGCACTTGACAAAAGTTTCGCCATTTGCAATTTGGTTTCGCCTGTGGCGAGACAAATGAAGAGCCGAGGTAAACGGCTATATACCATTTTTTTTTTTTTTGATTTACGCCATTGATAGATTTAAATTCACCATGTTCGCAGATATCACCAATTTTAGCTTTGTTAAGATCAAGTGTATTATTTTTGTTAAGTAAAAATATATTTATTGATAAAACCATTACAGTAAAATGCAAAGCAGTTTTATTAAACAATTTTGTCATTCGATACTCTTATTTGTAAAATAGGATTATATATATATACAGTTTAGTTGGCGCATCCAGGCAAGACACATTTTTATACCCACATAATCTTAAATTGTATTAGGATACCAGATGAATATGCACTAGTCATTTGCATCCTTGAGATCTGCCACAGCCCATCCAACATCAAATTAACTTTAGAGCTCCCACAGCCCATTAACTTGAGCTCCACAGTCCTTTAGCCTGACAGTCTATGCAGTCTTATGAGAGCCACATAGCCGACTTAGATTGAGAGTCCCTACAGCCCTTTGAAGTGCTTTGAGAGCCACAAAGAACATTAGTTTGAGAGCCCCCACCCCAGCTCATCCATCGTCCAACTCATCCTCCCCCACCCCAACCCCCACCCTCCAACAACACCAACAGATCATTAACTTTAGAGCCTAAGTCAATTAGATTGAGAGTCCCCATAGCCTGTTAGCTTGAGGTCCCCATTAGCTTGAGAGCCCACTGCCGATTAGATTGAGAGCCGTCTCTTCTTATTAGTATGAGATTAGTGTTTAATTGCAATGCTGTATTAATAGCCAGCAATTTAATAGCAGGGTGGCAGCACACTGAATAGTGTTTTTTTGTCCCTGGGAGGGAAGGTGCAATGGATTGGCACAATAATTCCCATTAATACAGGGAATCAAATGACTTGTGTTACAACTTACGTATACTGTTTCTAAACCTAATGTCGACAAGGTATACATATAACTTACATAGTTATATTTGAGAATCCAAACTCTATAGACACAAATAAAGACAGCTTTGACCAGCCCTTAAAACTGGAGCATCTAATTAAGAGTTACCAACTCATAATTATTTTATGCATATTCAATCACAGATACTTTAAAAAAAACTGAATAAACCTGTACTTTTAATTGGCACATACACTTCCAGGTCATTATTATATGACCTGGAACACCTGGATAGAGTTTTGATAAACCGTTTTGTCGTGCAATTTTGCCGTTATTTGGCAGGTTAATTTCATTAATGTTAACTGTGAATATCAGCTATATTTACAAATAATGAGATTTGTTTTGTATGCATGTTTGTTGTTATACCTAAGAGAGGGAATGTGTGTAATTACAATATTGCATTTCAAAAAAAAGAAAAAAAAAGAAAAAAAGAAAAATAAAAAAGAAGGGAAAAAAAAAAGAAAAAAAGATGCAATAGTAGTATGAAAATCATCACATTTTCTAAGAATTTGTTAAAAGTCAGTTTTCAGGGCAGGAACTCAAAAATTCTGTGTTCATCTGAGTGTCAGAGATAAAGACGGCAGTCCACGGCAGTCGGCTAGAAGGTAATTTATTTTCACATTTTTATTTGCAAAATTTATGTACCTACACTATCTGGAGTAAAATCTTAACTCTCATGTTTGGTACTACATGTAAGACAACTAGCATGTTTAAATGAAAAAAGGTGTTAAATATTTTTGAATGGTCAATTGCTTGTTTATTTTATTAAAGAAGTACAAGTCTTTATAAGTTTTTGAGACATCATTAAACTTTCAAACATTTTTATTCTATTTTCAGCTAACTGCACTTTGTAATTGACAGACAGACAGACAGACGAACAACTGAATTAAATGGATACAAGTGTATGCTGCTTCTACTGAAGAAAAAAAATACATGCTTGCCATCTTATAGGACCTTAAGAACAAAATTCTTATGTAAAAAAAAGTTGTGTTAGATATTGTGGTTTGTTTTTTTAACTTCTAGATTACCAGTTAATATTTGAAATGCAATGAAGTATTCTGTGTGTGTTTGGTAAAAAAACTGTATAAGAAGAATGATAGGCAATCCTATTGTGTTTCTGTGACTCAAATAATTTTAAAAATATTAATGTAGGTAAAAAGATGGCATTTTTTTCACATTCCTAAGCAGCATATGGATTAATCATTGAGAGAAGAAACGGCATAGGGAGCTGAGCAGCAGCGGCAGTGATTAGATTAAAGCTACAAAATCACAACCAACATGGCTCAAGTTGGCGATGATTGCTATTTCTTCTACTATTCCTCGTGTACAAAGGTGGGTGAATTGTGTTTTATTTTTTTCCCCAATTTGTTTTTCTCCCCAAAATAAATTTTAATTTCGCAACATAGAAAAAAAGAAAGAAAGTTGATATCTTCCATAGAAAAAGCATTGGCATGTAGATGTGGATTAAGATGTGTTTTTTTCCCCCAAAACAAATTGCCAGATTTAGCTTTACTGTTCTAAATAGCATTATCGGAAATGAAATAAATAAATCGAGACTTTCTTTAAAAAACCTAAATCATGTTATTTACAATAAAATTAATATATTATCAGCTGCAAAAGAAAGTTATACAAATGAAGGTGTCTTTCAGGTAGTTGGTAATTCATATATTAGAATGAAAACCTTGGGTCGAGAAAACAGCTGACCAACCCTATTTTAAGGGACAGAAAAACATTTGGAGAAGAAATTCATAAATGACGTCTATTTTGTCAGCGTGTGATGCTTTGAGTTTCAATTCAGAATGCTGTAACTCAGTTGTAAATTTAACTCTACATGTAAATGTCATAATAATGAAAAATAAAATCAAAAGTTTATCCCAAGACCTAATTATAAGTATATTATTGTCCCATAATGTATTTCAGGGTACAGCATGTCCATTTCGTCATGTTGAAGAAGCGCACACGAATGAAGTAACTTGCACAGAATGGAGACTTGGCAGATGTCTCAAAGTCTCATGTCCATACAGACATATGGATATACCGGTATGGAATGATTAGCTCATTCGGGGGTTTTATACATAAAACTCATAAAAATAGTTTTTGTAGAAAATAAGATGCAATGACATTTATAATCTATATTCAAGTAGAATACAATCACTGCAAATCCCACTAGAGGCAGATGGGTAGGACCCCCTCCATGTTAATTTTATCATGCTCATTCAACGTCATGACCGCGTATGCAAACGTGGAAATGGAGTGTCTACTATAGAATTTGCAGCAACTCTGCAGTTCTGCAAGTTAGAAGGTTCTAGGCCCATTCGCCACATTTTATCTTGATGTAAATGGAGGATGAGCCTGGCATGTTTATTCCTGTTAAGCACCTTATAACCTTTCATGTGTTGGTGCGCCGTAAAACTCAAATCAATTCAAGATTTAACAGACGCGAGTACAAACTTGCCAATTCAGACTTGGTTTTGGATAACTTTGCCAAGTAATTCCAAAATATATTTCTGATCTGGTTTTTCAGCAACATGTAGTACTTATGTTTATGTAAATTCTTACAGAAGAACCGACAGCAGACGGCGTGCTACTACGAGACGCAGCCAGGCGGGTGTAACAAGCCACATTGTCCTTTCTTGCACACATTTCCTAGAGCTAGTACTGCACCAACACCAGCAACAACTGGAGCGGGCCAGCCACCACCATCAATGTCTGGTTAGTTATTACACTCATTTGTTTATCTAACATAGCAATTGTTGTTTTTGATCATCCGATTTTATTTGTCATGTATTGAATAAAATATGCATTAAATAAAACAGTTCTTAAATTGATAGCTCTACTGGCCAAAGACCAGTAAATCTTATGTCAAGGCATTTGTCCAGTGTCCGTCCCGTCAATTGTCCGTGAACTTGTTTACACAATAATTTAGGTAATTGGTTTCATTTTTCACCAACTTTTTATTTGAAGGTTTGTTTCATACGTTACAGAGTTACTGCCCTTGATTGGTTAAAAATAAAGAGAATTTCAGCCCGTTTGCACTATAATAGTAGGTTACTAATTTCCACCACATGATAAAAAACAAATTGTTGGAGCGCTACTTGAACATTAGCTAGAAAATCTAGAAAGTGGGGGCGTCTCTGGCCAAGTGGTTGGAGTCTTTTGAAATCATTTGCCCCTCACCGCTGTGAGTTAAAGCCCTCATGGAACCAGGAAGCTTTATGTGAGGAGGCTATCAAACTGGTTTGCTGGGGTCTTCCTCCACCAATGGACATGATGGAAGCTGGAAAGTCGCCATGTGTTCTTAGCTGTTGATGTGACTATAAAATCCAATTCAATTTGATTTAATACATTTCAGGTCCACCACCAGTTAGGCCCACTTGGGCACCACCTGCAGGTATGACCCCAAACTACCGGGTCCCGCCACCACGTGCCGTATGGACAGCCCCAGTGAGGCCGCATATGCCAGGGGTCATGTTTCCCCCAGCTCCTGCCCACGTCCCTGCATTCAGACACTACATGCCCCCGCCACCACACGATGTGGGTTACACGCTGGACAAATCAGGGGATGTCAACATGCTTCAAGTGGATCCCGTAATTATAAATCTGAACAGTGAAGGTGAGAACAATTATTGAAATATGAAAGCTGTATGTATGTGGTTTAACATTCCTTTAACAATCTTTCAGTCATATTACGACAGTGTCAACTTGTAACATTCAGCTCAATGCTCAGTTTTATAGTGCTGCCACACTGGAATACCATGCCAAAAATGATATTAAATTATTAAAATTCAGTATGTCAGGAAAAAGTTCTTGTATAGTTACTTGATTTTTAGACTTTATTTAATGAAAAACAAAACGAGCTGAGATAACAATAGAACAACATTTTGAACAGTTGTACATGTTAGAAAGTGATAAAATAACGATTGCTCAATGACTATTTATGTATGTTTTCAGAGTCTGACCAAGACAGTCAGAAAGGTGCTTCACCTATAAAGGCTGCATCTCGGATTATAGTACCTGTGGGAGGAGCAACTGTACGTTACATCATTTGTCTTCGTTTTATGTAGTTGTTTAATACTGATTTTCCAAAAAAAATGTTTGCTTGGTTGACTGTACTTAATAATCAAGTGATTTATTTATTGGCTCAGTTATTAGTCACAAGGACTCTTTATTAGCCCGATGTCAAACACTGAGGGTCAATATTATGAGCATTGAAAACAAATAAATATGCAATCACCTGATTAATATTATTAAAGGCAGTTTTATGAGAGTTAATAACGGGCCATTATGAAGATTTTATTTGCATCGTAAAACAAACTCGTTCATCTGGCCAACACAAGCTCAACTGGGTCAATTCATGTTACTGGGCCAAAGTACATGCTTAACTAGGCCAACAAAAGCTCTACAGGATCAATACATGCTGATTCAAACTGCTTAAAGTAACAACACTGTCCAAATGAATGTTTATAGTCACTGATTAGCTTGTTTGATAACTTTGGTTTATGTCTTATTAAAACAGTCTGCCAACCCATTGGATTATTTCCTAAATGCTAAGCGCTGGGTTGACCCCAACTCCCAGAGACAGGACCCACCTAGACAGTATGACGCCATCCCACCCAGACAGTACAGTAGAAGGTCCCCAAGTCCTCGTCACTCCTCTCCCTACAGAAGACGCGGGTCTCTGAGTCCCGAAAACAGATCTCCCAGGGCTTCACCGATCCCAGAAGCATCGAGAAGTCGCAGATCGATCAGCGTAGAGAGGGTGGACAAGGAGTCAGGTCCTCGTCACTCTCAAGGTCTGAATAGAAGTAGATCACAAAGTCCTGATTGGAGAGACAGACGAAGATTTGCTAGACGATCCAGGAGTCCAGAGAGACGCCGCTCTAGGTAGGTTGGAGTTGTTGTTTATTTTATTATGGCTCCCCCACACAAAGTGTGGTAGGGGAGCCATATTGAGTTTGTGCTTTCTGTCTGTAGGTCTGTCTGTAGGTCTGTGTCACAAACGATGTCCGATCAATAACTTAGAGAATGGTTGGACCTAGGGTCCTCAAACTTGGAAGGATGGTTGGTCATGACAAGTAGATGACCCCTATTGATTTTGGGGTCACTAGGTCAAAGGTCAAGGTTGCGGTGACATTGACTATCAAAACGATGTCCGATCAATAACTAGAGAATGGTTGGACCTAGGGTCCTCAAACTTGGAAGGATGGTTGGTCATGACAAGTAGATGACCCCTATTGATTTTGGGGTCTCTAGGTCAAAGGTCAAGGTTGGGGTGACATTGACTATCAAAACGATGTCCGATCAATAACTAGAGAATGGTTGGACCTAGGGTCCTCAAACTTGGAAGGATGGTTGGTCATGACAAGTAGATGACCCCTATTGATTTTGGGGTCACTAGGTCAAAGGTCAAGGTTGCGGTGACATTGACTATCAAAACGATGTCCGATCAATAACTAGAGAATGGTTGGACCTAGGGTCCTCATACTTGGAAGGATGGTTGGTCATGACCAGTAGATGACCCCTATTGTTGTTGTTTTTTTGTTTAGTGTTTATTTTTTTTCAAAATATTTTTTAAATTTTTTTTTTATTTTTATTTTTTTAATTTTTAATTTTTGCATAAAAAGATTTAGGGTCTGCCCCTTGAAAAAATAGGGTCAGTCGGGTTACCTGAACCACACACATTTTTATGTGGCTTTACTGATACAGGTAGTAGATACAGTCACAGGGATATTGAATATCAAAACGATCTCAGATCAATAGAGGACGTTTGGACCTAGAGTCGTCAATTATGCCTGTTCGGGCTAGTGGGGGAGCCATACGTTTTTGTCCCATGGACAATAACAATTTCTAGTTTCAGTATGTGGTCAGCAGATGTCAATATTTATGTACAACAATCAAGTTTAGCTGACCAAAAACAGAAAGATAAAGCATTTTATATGTCAATTTGTTTTCAAACAGCCCATAGAAGAAATATTTTGACCAAATAAGTAACATACAAATTAATTTCTGACATCAACTTGTCCATAAATATTGATAAAATATCATCATAATTATATACTCTGGAAATAAGTTCATAATATGCAAGTTAATAACACCATGAACAATTAAATTTAGGAGTCCAGTCAGAGGCCGCCTTGGTGGTAGTGGCAGAGGTATGGATCTCAGGAATCGGCTCAAGCCTGTAAACAGGGCCCCGAAATTAGAAGAAGTTAAAGTGACTGGGCCAAAGATTGTCTCTACGAAAAAAGAAGTTAAAAAAGAAGAGGCCGGAGAGACGAAAGAAGTGGAAGAAAAACCAAAAGGTACATTTATAAATACCTATTTATATGATTTTATTGACAGTAACAACTTGAAGAAAATATAGCGAAACAGTCAAACAATCATTATTATCATTACGTGGTCCGGCCTTAATTCCATTAAGCGATTGGAAAGCTTATATTAGCGGGATTTTATAACGGATATTTCGACAATAAAACACATTTAAAATCATTTTTACTGAAAAAAATGTGATAACCTGTTTAAAATTACCTATATGGTAAATATGTAAATTTTTTAAGTCTAAGTTAAGGTTTTATTTCATACCCCAGCCAACCCCGTTTTCGCTTCTTGGAGAAGAGGTTGTATGGTGTGTGAAAGCTAATAGTCAGACCACGTAATGTGAGAGTTCCGAAAAACTTGGAAAAGAGTGGAAGTGTGAAAAGTCGGATGGTGAACAAAGAAGATATGACCTTTTGAACGTTCTGTTGAAATGGATATGGACGCTGCCATTTTGAGAGCTATGCCATTGATCGCAGTTCTAAATGGAATATTTATAAATCTGAAAATTTACTGATTTATAGGTGGACAAAATACAGCAACGGCATAAGAAATATGTTTGATTAATGGCAATAATGCTTTATATGACCAGTAAAGGATTTTGAATTCATTTGCAGTTACTTTCTTTGCTTTAATTGATATTTATCATTATTCCATATATGGTAATTTGGAACTATGACGTCATAGTGGTGGCTCCTATATCCATTTTAGAACAACTTTCAATGGTCATATATTTTTCGTTTATCATCTGATTCTGATAATTCTTCACCCTTTTCCAAGTTCTTCCAGAACTCTGAATAACAGAGCTTGTTTGGCTGACCTTGGTTTACAATGGACGCAAAGGCAATTATAGTCGTGCTTAACGTGTAACGGGTTAATGCAGGGCTGTGGTGGCTCAGTCGATAACACATTGGACTCTTAATTTGGGGATCACTGGGTTCGAGTCTCCCTGAGTTACTTCTGTGTGTCCTTAGGTAAGACACTTCATTAGCCTAGTCCATCAGATGAGGAGGAAAAGCGGGCAGTTCTGTGTATCGGAGTCTTATTATCCGAGCATTTTAAAGAACCATAGCAATCTTTTCGATAGTAACAGCAGGGCAGGGTTCTGGAATTCCTATGTATCCCCGCCCCCCTCTGGAGCAGCTTGAACCAAAATAATGTGTTGATGAACCGTTAAACAACATTCCAATCTGCATAGTCGAGGTATTTTGTATAATTTTCAGAACCTGAGAAAGTCCCTTTTGTAGAAGAGGAGGTGAAGTCGTTGGAAGAAATCTACAGAGAGAGGGCATTATTGTCATTGATGGAGGCAAAGAAAAAAAGAAGTAAGTTCAATTCTTCTCAATTCCGATAAAATAAACTTTGAGAATGTTTGCAATACCATGTTCATGTACAGCTAAACTATTGTTCTGAAACTACAGTGTATAAAGCATGACAAGCAGTTATTTATATTGAAATTCATGATTTCTTTTTTGTGGGAACACTTTGTCATCCGTCAGTCAGTCCGTCAGTTCGTCAAGAAAACAACGTTTGCTATAACTTTCTATTTTCTTGATATTTCTTTCAATATATACTCATCATGACAACTTAATGTTGGCTATAACTTTCTCATTTTTAGCTCAACTGATCAGAGATCAGCAGAGCTTATGCCGTGGTGCGGCGTCCGTCTGTCCGTAAACTTTCATTTGTAGCGACTACTCCTCTGAAACTACTGGATGGATATTTATGAAACATTACAGAAATGTTGCCCATGAAGTCTAGTTGATCCTAGCAAAAATTCATGTTGATGTGATATCCAAGATGGCCACCAAAGCTAAAAATAGATTTTTAAAATAAAAGTTTGTAGCGACTACTTCTTGAAAACTCTTAAGTGATATTGATATGGGACTTTTTCTAAAATGATCAGCATGACATGATGTTGGTCCTTGTCGAAAATCATTTTGATTCGACGTTAAGCATGGCTGCCAGCCGCCATTTATATAATGTAAACTTGTAGCGACTACTCCTCTGAAACTACTTGACAGATTTTCATGAAACTTCACAGGAATGTTGCTCTTGATGTCTGATTGATCCTAGCAAAATTTCAGGTCGGCCGGAAATTCAAGATGGCCGCCACGGCTAAAAACAAGTTTGTAGCGACTACTTCTTTAAAACTATAAGTGGTATTGATATGGGACTTTTTCTAAAATGATCAGCATGACATGATGTTGGTCCTTGTCAAACATCGTTTTGATTCGATGTTAAACATGGCTGTCAGCGGCCATCTTTGTTTACATAGAGTTATATAATGAAAACTTGTAACGACTACTCCTGTAACTACTTGACGGATTTTCTTGAAACTGTACAGGAATGTTGCTCTTGATGTCTTATTGATCCTAGCAAAATTTCAGGCCGGCCGGAAATTCAAGATGGCCGCATGGCTGAAAATAGATTTTCAAAATTCAAGTTTGTAGCGACTACTTCTTTAAAACTATAAGTGATATTGATATGGGACTTTTTCTAAAATGATCAGCATGACATGATGTTGGTCCTTGTCAAACATCGTTTTGATTCGATGTTAAACATGGCTGTCAGCGGCCATCTTTGTTTACATAGAGTTATATAATGAAAACTTGTAACGACTACTCCTGTAACTACTTGACGGATTTTCTTGAAACTGTACAGGAATGTTGCTCTTGATGTCTTATTGATCCTAGCAAAATTTCAGGCCGGTCGGAAATTCAAGATGGCCGCATGGCTGAAAATAGATTTTCAAAATTCAAGTTTGTAGCGACTACTTCTTGAAAACTATAAGTGATATTGATATGGGACTTTTTCTAAAATGATCAGTATGACATGATGTTGATCCTTGTCAAAAATTATTTTGATTTGACATTAAACATGGCCGCCAGTGGCCATCTTTGTTTACATAGTTATATAATTAAAACTTGTAGCGACTACCCCTATGAAACTACTTGATGGATTTTCATGAAACTTCACAGGAATGTTGACCTAGCTATCAAAAATCTATCAGTAGAGCTTCAAGGTCATTGACCTCTTGTTTGATATTAATCAAACTTTCAATATATACTCATGACAACAGCGACTTGGCCATACTAAAATATAAAAGTCAAGGTCATACTGAAGGTCATTATATGAGTTCAATACTTATTATTTTTCTTCACGAAAACTTAACGTTGGCTATAACTTTCTCATTTCTTGATATTTCTGCATCAGACTTTCAAGATATACTTATCATGACAACATCGACGTGGCCATACTAAAATATAAAGGTCAAGGCCACACTGAAGGTCATTATGTGTGGGTTAAATAGTCATTTTTTTCTTCACGAAAACTTGGTCAGACCAGTTTGTCTAGGTCGTTCATCTGGGTCCAAAAAACCTTGTTATACAGACAAAGCGCTACACGTGTTTTGCAGAATACCTGTCTATATTTTGTGAGAATTTGCTTGTCATCTAAAATTGAAAAAAGTTTGTTTTCTCTTGTCAGAACTGCAGTATATACTGATACCTTCACCAATGGGATCAGTATTACATGTAATTGGCCGAAATGTAATTTGATACCTCCAGACATTATCAGGATGGCAAGATGACTGCCAGTCTTTTAATAGTAAAGCAAAACTCCTCTCTAAACTACTGGCGAGATCTTGAAACTTTAATGGAAGATTATAGGTGATAACTTATTGGTCCTAAATGAATTCAAGTTCTGCAAAATTCAAAATGGCCACAAAGGCTATGAATAGGAGTTGGTGAAAAGTGGAAAGTGCAGCCCCAAATTTCAGATTATCCCATTTATAAATGGCTGCTTGTGCTAAACCAACACGACAAAAATGCTTTTGCTCAGTAATCTGAAATGTGTCTTCAAAAGCAATTCCTCAGAAGTGCAGCTCTTGTTGTTTGCAAAACAAGTTAATTCATCTGTTAACGTTTGTTGACACAGCCCATTTGAAGGCATATATACATGTCAGTGCTCTATTTTATTCCAGTAATTGAAAACAAAAGAAAAAGATGGGAAGGGATTGAAAGCAACAAGAAGAAATCAGAGTCAGAAAAATCAGACAAATCTGAAAAATCAGAGACAGAGAAACAAACCACTGAAGAACAGGAAGGAGAGGCAGAAGGGGAGAAGGACAAAGAAAAGAACGAGACAGAGGAAGACTCGAGCAGTGATTCTGCCGAGGAGCTGGATATTGATCTGGCTGACGATGTGGATGTGGAGATAGACGCTGGTGAGTTGGAGAGTGAAGAAGAACAGAGTGGCAAGGAGAGTGGCAGTGAATCTGAAGGAGAGGAGGAAGAGGAGGCTGAGGAAAGGAAGAGCTCCAGATCAGGTATTTATTGTTTTTCTGTGTATGGGTGTAATAGTAACTTAAGGAAGTCAATGCAAAGAATGTAATAAAATTAGATAAAAAAAGTCGAACAAAAAATGTAATATTAACTGAACTCAGTATATTAATAGAATTCGTGGCTGAGCTGATTTGCGTTGGGAATGTTAAAATCATTCAGTTCAATGCAAAACGGCTTAGCACCATTTAAAAAATTGGATTTGGTAACTAATAATCATTCACTCATGGTCAGATGCAGTATTCAGCATTGATGCAGTGATGTTTTTGGTCCGATTCAGGAGTAGCTTTTAAGCTTCTGCGAACACTTCCAATTTAGGAGTAGCTTTAAGCTTCTGTTAACCATCCTCCGATTTGGGAGTAGCGTTTAACTTCTGTTAACCCTTCTCCAATTTGGGAGTAGCGTTATTTTCTGTGAACACTTCTCCCATTTAGGAGTAGCTTTAAGCTTCTGTTAACTCTTCTCCGATTTGGGAGCAGTGCTCAAGAAATAGGATAGCCCGACGCCCGGGGCTCCTCGAAATCCATTCCGGGCCTGTCTCATTTTGCAGACGAGGAAAAAAAAAAAAATCCCCAAAGAAATCCGTTTTACTGGATCTCAAGCTCAAGTTCCTCAAGACAAAATACTCCCATGTGTATTGTGAACTGTGAAAACACTTGCAATAAAGTAATTAAAATGTGTTATACACGCATTGAAACAATAAGAAGTTTGAATATTTTGACTGGCTTCGTGTCGGCAGTTTGTCTCAACTTTGAGGTCGACAATTGTTGACATAAAACTCTTTATTCTGCTATTAGGGTTGTGTTTTCTTTCCTTTTTGATAAGAAATACCGTTTTGTCATTAAAAACACACTAATGCATGAAAAAAATTCGTTATTGATGGTATTTTCGATTGAATGTTTGTGAAATGTTCGGGCCGTAAAAGTGCAATGTCATAGTAGTTCGGATGGTACATAATTTCGGATATTTTTTTTTGTTTTTGTTTTTTTACATAATCAAATAAGAAAAACTGGCCTTTACAAATACATGTTGGTGGAAAGAAAAATATATATACTGTATATGTATAAATACAGATATAAAGTATATTTCTATTCATTATTTAAGGTGTAAGGAGTTCCTGGAATTCTACTTTTAAATGAATTCTAGTCTAGGCTCCTAATTCTTTACTTGGAGAAAGTGGTGACCAAAAAAAAAAAATATAGCCAGAGGAGGCTCTGATAGTCTCATAAAACCTGATTAAAAATTTGGCTCCAAGTTTAGCTCCAGTTTCACCAAGTCGGCTCTGATTATTATCGTTTGGCAAAAGTGCTAGTACTCTCCTTTGCATTGGTTATAAATTACTATGTAATATTCTTTTCTAACATATTTTAAACGAAATGGTAAATAAGTCCGCTGACCAGGGAGCATAAAGTGGTAGCAAAAAGAAAAATATAGTCAGAGGAGGTTCTGAGCTTGATTAATACATACGTAACACAATGTGTGCTATAAAAGTGAATAAAGACACATTTCCAATAAGAAAAAATATTGGACCTGTCCATTTTCAGAAGCAACAAGTCCTGGGCCTGTCTCTTAAAATAATTTTCTTTGAGCACTGGGGAGTATCGTTATTTTCTGTGAACACCTCCCATTTAGGAGTAACTTTAAGCTTCTGTTAACACCTCCTATTTGGGAGTAGCGTTATCTTCTGTGAACATTTCTCCGATTCGGGAGTAGCATTAAGCTTCTGTTAACCTTTCTCCGCTTTGGGAGTAGCATTAAGCTTCTGTTAACCCTTCTCCGATTTGGGAGTAGCGTTGTCTTCTGTTAACCCTTCTCCGATTTGGGAGTAGCATTAAGCTTCTGTTAACTTTTCTCCGCTTTGGGAGTAGCATTAAGCTTCTGTTAACCCTTCTCCGATTTGGGAGTAGCGTTGTCTTCTGTTAACCCTTCTCCGATTTGGGAGTAGCATTAAGCTTCTGTTAACCCTTCTCCGATTCGGGAGTAGCGGTATCTTCTGTTAACCCTTCTTCGATTTGGGAGTAGCGTTAAGCTTCTGTTAACCCTTCTCTTATTTGGGAGTAGCGTTATCTTCTGTGAACACTTCTCCGATTTAGCAGTAGCTTTGAATTTTTGTGAACCTTATGTAACAACAACTATTAGGATAGGACATACCTTTGTTTTGTAGCTGGAGAAAGCAGCGATGATCAACCTGAAGTCAAGACACGAAATACGAGCAGTACGGTCACTAAAGTTGTTCATCAAGGTAGGCATATTTTGTGCTAATTTTAGTGAACACCACATTATATATTTGAAATTAATATTTAAAAAAAGAGATGTGTCTAGAGGTGTTAATACTCTGTCCTGAAATGATGTTTTGCTAAAATAATAGCCCATGACAGCAGGGTTCTCCAAGAGCACTTATACGATGGCGGGCTGTCGGCACCAACTGTTACTGAAACGTAAGAACGATCAAGTGCCCTTTCAATAAAAATCAGTAAAAAATAAATGAAACCTAATAAATTTAGCAAAGTTGATGTAGAATACAAAGGGCTTTTAACAGAAATTCATCTGGACAAAAATGGCCCTGTGCAACTGTTAAATTGACGCAACAAACACCATAACCTAACCTGAATCTAGACGATTTTGTACTCTGTGGTTACATGTAGTAAGTAATATCACGCAGACCCCTGTTATCCATTCTTCAACAATAAAGCAAGTGCCTCAGTCAGATTGACCGAAACCGTATAGGGGGAGGTAACTCCTCCAACACCCGGGTGTCGCTGTCAAAAAGGCATAAAAAAAACGCAAAATAATGGAATTGCACCACCACCCTATAATTTCTCGGCTTGGAGAAGCCGGTTACAGGACAATAAATTTAATGGTATGAAAATAGGTCTAAGTCAATCTTCTGTATTGTATGGGTGAGCCACCTTATAAAATAACCAAGAGTTGCTGGATAGTAAAACTGCAATTAAATGATTAAAAACTTTAAATTGTTTTACATTCTTAAAGGAAATATAGCGACACAGCCAAACAATGTTGATTATATAGAGTTCTTTTAAAACAAAGGGTGAAAGAATGATCAAAATCGGTTGATAAACAAAGAAGATATGATCATTTGAAGGTTCTGTTCAAACGGATATGGAAGCCGCCATTTTGAGAGCTATGACAACATAGTTCTAAATGACCATATATGGAATATTTATAAATATGAAACTTTACTGATTTATAGGAAGAAAATGACAGCAACTATATCAAAAATATGTATTCATAATGGCAGTAATGCTTTGTATGACCAGTAAATTATTTTGAATTCATTTGCTTTGGTTAACTTTGCTTTAAATGATATTTATCAGTATTCCATATATGGTAATTTGGAAAAATGGTGACTCCCATATCCGTTTAAGAACAACCTTCAAATGGTCATATCTTTTTTGTTTATCATCCAATTTTGATAATTCTTTGGACGTTTTCCAAGTTTTTCAGAACTCTCAATAATAGAGCTTGTTTGGCCGTGTCGCTACATTCCCTTTAACTTTGGGTTTGACCAAAAGTTTGTATACTAGCATTCTTTGGACACCCACACCTCACCCTAAAACACTATTTCTTGTGTAGTTACCAGCAGGATATTTTACCAGGATATTTTACCATTCTTCTGTATGTTCACAGCCAGACCCAGTATCAAATCAAGGCTTGGTTTGAAAGCTGTAGAACAAGTCGCAAAACAGGCGGTCAAAGATCGACTTGGGAGCAACACAAACCGGGCCAGATCAATAAAAGAGAGACTCGGTCTCAAAACCAGAGATGCTAGGGACTCCAGTGACATGGTTGACCGTTCAACTAAGAGGATTGGTCTCAACCCCAGAGACAATAGACACACCAGTGACGTGGTTGATCGTTCAGTCAGAAGTAATGTTATAACGCTAAATAGGCCTGGTATTGGCAGAAATTTGGAAAAGCCTATGTCGAGGATTAGGACTAACAGAGACGATAAAGGTGTACGAAAATCTGAATCTCATAAAGCTATTCTAATGGTGCCACAGATAACATTTAGAAATTCAGTTGACATTGAAGAGAGAAAGGCAGGCATAAAACAAAGACTGGGACTTCTGGATGCTGATGGAAACGATAGAAAGAGAAGAAAAGGTGGTTTGGATGAAGAATTGTTTAAACTTTTGCAAGAAGAAGATGTTGATATCGACGAATCTGAAATGGACTTGCTGACAAAAAAAGAAAAGAAAAAATTATTAAAAAAGCTGCTAGCTCAGCAAGGTAGAGAAGATGAATATGATAGTATCACGGGGAAGAAGAGAAGGAAAAAAGGGTCGAGGAGAAAAAGAGTGAGAACAGACACAGAAGAAGAAGATGATGATAGAGAAAGGGAAGAACAAAGAGAAAGGGAAGAACAGAGAGTTATGAAAAGAAGGATAAATATTCAGAGTCGACTGGGGCCTTCCCCGGAGAAAGAGAGAGAGAGTGATGAGGGAGGGAAAGTAGAAGAAGAGGAAAACGAAGACCTAAGTGATGGTGAATTTGGATCAGGAGACGAGATAGAGCTAGAGGCAGGAGATCAACCAGCTGCAGGTACAATATATATTATACATGTGTTTAAAATAGTTTGCATGAAAAGAACATGTTTTTACAGCGTCCCAGTTATTAATACCGTTCACAAACAATTTGGGTGATGGAAAAAGTTCTTACAGCAGCATGTAATGTGATAATCTCACAAATTTACTTGAGTATGTACAACATCACATCTGGAGAGAAAAAAAATGCATGAAAGAAAACTTGTTCAGGTACATATTAAATGTTTAAGATACCTGTTAATGTCAAAATTCGGAGAGAGAGAAAAGCATTGAAATTTATAACTTAAAAAATATTATCTTTTTATCATCATTCATATATAGTTTTGTTGATCACCGACATATTGTTCTTGGAAAAGTAAATACTTTGATTCAATATTGTTCAGCAGAGAAACCTCCAGAAAAGGTAGAGGAGCCAATTCCAGCTGCTGTAGACAACACAGAATTGAAGGAAGAAACATCACCTCCTAAAGGTAAAAGCTATGTTACCTGTTCAGAACGGATCATTTTGAAAGCATTAAATGCCTTCTTCAAGGTTTTCACTGGACAATATATAGAGGATCTTACATGAGTACTCATTCATTATTGACTTTATTAAACGAGTTGGCAAAATGATATAATGCGAGGCTCTTGCCGAGCGTTATATCCTTTTTGCCAGCGAGTTTAATAAATTCAATAATGAATGAGAACGAATGTTAGATTCTATTTATCAAATCTCACATATCGACTTTGATGGCATTTTGCCTGTCGCTTTTAATAACACAGAAAAGGTACATTAATGTGACGTCCATGACGTTATGTTATACCACTAGTGGAATATCGAAAATATTGAATGGTGTTATTACACTCTCATGCCGCATGTTATGTGATAAATACTTTATATACAATTTGAGAGATGAAGTCTGGTTGACTCCTTTTTTTAAAATGAAAACTAAATAATTTTTGTTTTTCCGACATACTCGTTGAAATCAAATATTGTCTATATCTATAAAGTTTTTCATTTGATGGTACTTTTTCAGTTGATGGTTGAGGCTGGCGTGGTGCAGTCAGTAGCATGGCGGATTTGTAACCGGAGGCATCCGGTTCAATCCTCCGTGGTGCCACTGAGTTTCGTCAGTGTGTTCTTGGGCAAGACACTTTCCCTTAGCCTCGTCCGTCCGATGGGGACGTAAACCAGCGGTCTCGTGTATCGGTCTATCCTCCGAGCACGTTAAAGAGTCATAGGAATCTATTCGATAATAAGAGTAGGGCACAGTTCCCAGATTCCTATGTATCATTCCCCTCTCTCAAATCCATTTGATGGTTGAAAAATCATGTAAATTTTCAAGTACATGTTATATTTCAGACAAGGATGTAGTAAAGGTGAATTCTCTAGAGGACATACGTCGGGCTAGACTAGCCAAGGCTGCCAAGTTGAGGGAGGAGCTCGAACCTAAAACTCTGGAGGATATCAGACGGGAAAGGGCACAGAAGAGATCATATCCTGGAGGTATTATACTGCGCCTTGTTTCCCTTAACTGCACCCTCGACGGCGCCACTGAGTTTCATCAGTGTATTCGTGAGCATGACACTTTCCCTTAGCCTTGTCCCCTGGATGGGGACGTAAACCGGTCGGTCCAGTGTATCAGAGTCTATCCCCGAGCACATTAAAGAACCATAGGAATCTATTTGTAAGAATAGGGCAGATTTCTGGTTTCTTATGTATCATTACCTTCTGTCTGGAGTGGCTCTAATGAACCAATAATGTGTTAAAACAACAGGTAATAAACTTTGCCAATAAGTGGGAGGAAGAGGGTATACATTAAGGTCTGTTTGTCTGCATCCACAAATTACAAGTTGTGTGGCTGGGATTTAAAAAAAAAATTGATGCTTGAAAGAACCACTGAAAACAATTGTTTCCTGTTACGTGTCTAGAAAATACGAAACAGTAGCCAGACAAGTATATATTCGCTCTTCCATCTCTCCATCTGTCCGGCACACTTCACTTCCTGGAGCATAATTGACATGTCGCCAGTACTTAGAACAATCTCTGTGTATCAAAAGGTACCAAAAACCTCAACAATCTCTGAGTATCAAAAGGTATCAAAAGGTACCACAAACCTTTTGATACAAACCTGTCGATACATAGAGATTCATTTTGTCCATGTTTTTTCTGGCATTTCCAAGGAAACATTACAGTGCTCAAAGAAAATTATTTTAAGAGACAGGCCCAGGGCTTGTTGCTTCTGAAAATTGACAGGCCCCGATTTGAAATGGACAGGCCCTGATTTGAAATGGACAGGCCCCGATTTAAAATGGAAAGGTCCAATATTTTTTTCTTATTGGAAATGTGTCTTTATTCACTTTTATAGCACACATTTGTTACGTATGTATTAATCAAGCTCAGAACCTCCTCTGACTATATTTTTCTTTTTGCTACCACTTTATGCTCCCTAATCAGCAGACTCATCTACCATTTCGTTTAAAATATGTTAGAATAGAATATTACATAGTAATTTATAACCAATGCAAAGGAGAGTGTAACTAGCACTTTTGCCAAACGATAATAATCAGAGCTGACTTGGTGAAGCTGGAGCTAAACTTGGAGCCAAATTTTTAATCAGGTTTTATGAGACTATCAGAGCCTCCTCTGGCTATATTTTTTCTTTTTGTCACCACTTTCTCCAAGTAAAGAATTAGGAGCCTAGACTAGAATTCATTTAAAAGTAGGATTTCAGGAACTCCTTCCTTACACCTTAAATAATAGAAATATACTATATATCTGTATTTATACATATACAGTATATATATTTTTCTTTCCACCAACATGTTTTTGTAAAGGACAGTTTTTCTTATTTGATTATGTAAAAAAAAAATATCCGAAATTATGTACCATCCGAACTACTATGACACCGCACTTTTACGGCCCGAACATTTCACAAACATTCAATCGAAATACCATCAATAACGATTTTTTTTCATGCATTAGTGTTTTTAATGACAAAAACGGTATTTCTTATCACAAAGGAAAGAAAACACAACCCTAATAGCAGAATAATGAGTTTTATGTCAACAATTGTCGACCTCAAAGTTGTGACAAACTGCCGACACGAAGCCAGGCAAAATATTCGAACTTCTTATTGTTTCAATGTCATTGTGTGTATTACACATTTTAATTACTTTATTGCAAGTGTTTTCACAGTTCACAATACACATGGGAGTATTTTGTCTTGAGGAACTTGAGCTTGAGATCCAGTAAAACTGATATTTTTTGGGGGATTTTTTTTTATATTTTTTTTAGACAGGCCCGACGGGCTCCTCGTCTGCAAAATGAGACAGGCCCGGAATGGATTTCGAGGAGCCCCGGGCGTCGGGCTATCCTATTTCTTGAGCATATGGATATATATTCCAGTTATATCAATGATCTGCTTACTTTTGCTAACCCGAGATTACCCAAAATTAGTCTGACAGTTTGTTTACAGTGCGTGTTCTCTTATTCTAGATGGCGACAGTCTTAAGATTGCTACTAGAGGACAAAGCAGAAGGATCATTATTGGTAGGTGATTTTCACTTGAAATGGTCTCAATTCCTAGTCATGACACTTCTAGAGAACTACATGCTGATAACAATTCTATGGGTGACTAAATGTTATTAACTACCGTAACTTGAAACACAAAAAACCTAGCTGTGACATTTTGCAAAATTTTGCATATGTCAGCATCATTTGTCGAGAACATATAACAAGGCAAAATATTTCAATTACAATTATGCATAAACTCATTTAAAATGAAATAATTAGGTTATTTAACTGCTGCGTTGATTATAAGATAATCATTCACTCGATAGTAGGTGTGTTCGTGAAAAAAACACGCCTACTATCTCATTAACTATTTCACTATAATCAAATGCAGCAGTTAAATAATCTCTCGAGAGTTCTTCTGACATGTAAAATGTTAATAATTGCAAAATCTGGGACTGATCTGATACTGATGTTACTGTAAACTATCATTCCAACTTTAGATAAACTATCATTCCAACTTGAGATAAACTATCATTCCAACTTTAGACAGAATTAGTAGATAAAATGTTCATCAATTAGAAGGTTGGATGCTAGCCAGAAAATTGAAATAAATATTGAACATTTGGAAAAGTTCTGCTAGACTGGTTGAGTTATGCCAAAATACAAAAAAAAAATGACACTTTTGGATTTATGCAAGCCTCCATTGGATTTTTATCCCTGCCACGAAAATGGGGCGGGCATATATAGCATTACCCTTTTCCGTCCGTCAGTCGTCTGTCAATACAGTTTTGTTTTTTTTACATTTTTCGTAGTCTTTTTATGTGACTGACAGTGCTAAAGTCCCATGGACAAATTTTGTAGTTTTCTTGAAAAAACACCATATTTTCCTCACAGAAGAGGACCCAGAGCCTGTAAGAGCGGACCCACCAGTCCGAGTCACCTTCGGGGGCAGGGATCCCATGATGAAGAGAAAACTTGTCCGCCTGGGAGACACCAAACTGGAACAAAATGAAAACGCCAAACCGGCAGTGGCAAAGACATCGAAAACATTCAAACGGGAAAGGATGATTTATGTTCCACCGATGAGAACCGGTAATTATAAACCATTGTCTCAGTAAAATTGTAAAGAAGGCTTAATTAAGATATGACTGAAAGATTGTTAAAAGCAATGTTAAACCCCATATATACTTGCATACATGCTTGATGGGAAGCAAGATACAATGGCGTATGTTAGTTAGTTGGTTTAAACAATGTTTATTCAAGTAATGTGGTGAACAATATGTCAAATAATACGTCGACAGGAGTATAAATCCATCTCTTGTTAGTTTACTGAAATATAATCCTATTTTATATGAATTCAGTTGAACCAGTTATACATGTGTGAAGTGTTTGAAAATGATGTCACATGTTAGGTTTCATCCAATGAATACTGCTAAATACAGAATATTCTAATATCAGAGGTTGGATTTATTTATTTCTACTGTAGTGTGTCAATTTCATTCTGTTGAAAGAAGCGTAGTATTTCTCTAAATTTATATAATAAATTGTATGGTTTTCTTCTCTAGATGGCCCTATCGACAATGACACAAAGACGGTGGAGGCTGTCAAGAAGGCGAGGGTGCCACCTAGTGGTCGTGAGGTGGTGGACTATGGTGACATGTTTCCGAAGACGTCTTCGTCTAAAGCAGACTTGTTAGGGAAGAAAGCGTCATTGACATTACCTAAGGCAGCTACTGTGTCATCCTCAACTTCGGTACCTGATTTGACGGGATCCAGGCCACCTCTTCGCTTACAAAAAGGACCACCAAAGGTATTTTATTAACTTTACAAAGTGGGAAGACCAAAATACTTCTTTACCAAAAACGTGTTATTTTTCAGCTATAAATAAGGTTGCATTTTATGGCACACCGGCAAAAATGGCTATATCTACATAGCGCCTGCAGGAACGAGTATAACAGATACACCCTTCATTGATATTGAGATGAAAATATCCAAGATGGACCAAGAACCTTCACTGCTGCGGAGGTGCAGCAAATTCTGTATTTAACTCCTTATTTAGTCCCCCTCTTATGACATGCAAAAGCCTACAGAAGTTAGAATTCAGATATACCATTCAACGACATTGAGATAACATTGTCCGAATGGACAGCAAATTATAGTTTGGGGTCTAGTTGTAATAATCCTGTTAAATTCTACTCTAGGGCATTCATCATCATCGTCATTATTGTCATTATCATCATCAGTGTTCTTTTATTTTATATTGAATCTGTGTCTGATACGACTCTATAATTAATTGCATGTGAATCTGTATAATGCACAGGTTGAAGTTCAGGACGCGACAGTGAAGACATTTGCAGAGATTATGGCGGAGAAGAAACGCAAGCGACTTCAAGCGCAGCAGAATAGTCCAAACAAGAAACCATTCAGACCCATCGTGTTTGATGATGCAGGTATGATACAGTGCCTTAGTCTTCTTCTTTATCATGGTTTTGCCTGCTAACAAATCAGACCACAACTTACGGTCTTACAGAATAAAATCATTTTTCTAAGGATTTGATGGGGAGCAAATATTAAATTGAATTCTGGGCAAAGTGCCATTTGGTTGCTCTCTGTAGTTCATTATTAAAATGAAGCAGCTTTACGGGTATAAATTAAGTGAAACACGTTGAATCACTCCATTATCCAGGACAAGACCTGCTTAGATGTTATTTTTAATAATAGAAAAATCGTAATAAAACAGTTTACCAGCATTTATGGAGAAGACGAGAGAAGTGCTTATGGGCATTTGTTAGAAATAGCTTGCAGTTAGCAAATAAAGGATAAAGGAGAAAAAAATAACTATGTTATTCAACAATTATTCGACAATGCATGTATATTGTTGACATATAAATGTTTCAATTTCAGATTCCAACTCGGTACCATCACCACCTGCCTCTCAGGGGACCAAACTTGTGCCAGATCTCAGGGCTAGGTTATCTCCCTTTGAAGGCTCGTCCTTGGATAACGATATAATTTCAAAATCACAGTCCGCATCTTGTTCGTCCAGTCTTACTTCTAGTCCAATAAAATCAATCAACATTGCTCAAAAGAGCACAAGTGTAGACAGTGTTAAGCAGAAGTCTGGCCCTGATAAACCAACCCGATGGAAGAGAAGAAAGCCAAATGAATCGAGTAGCGCGACAGTGTCAAAATCTGAAGACAGTATGATAAGCAAGTCTGAAGAAGACATGTTGTTAAGATCAGATAGTTATATGGACAATTTTGATACGACTGATTCTAAGTTGCCAGTTCAAGAAAAGACAACTGTCAAAGAGGGAACAGATTCACCGATTAATAAGAAGGCATTACCTCTCCCTGTTGTTAAGAAACTTACATCACCACCCCCTGTTGCCAATAAACGAACATTGTCATCTCCTGCCGTGGAAAAAAAAGAAAGGTAAATAATGTTTAGTTTCTTTATATTGTACCCGCTGCTTTGGAGAGATTTAGTAATACTGTCGGTCTGTTTGGCGGAATCAGAATTCCCAAAACTTGTTAATTTTTTCATATTAATCAAACTTTGCCTTAGGCCTCTTCCATTAAAACGTACCTGAGACCCCAGGAAGGCAATTTAATAAACGTCTATGGGTGAACGGTATTTTCCGACATTTGGTTCTTTAGGCTCAGTTTTGCATCTATGGGTAGGTGTTCAATTTCAAAAGTGTCTTCCTGGGGTCCCATGTATGTTTTAATGGAATAGCACTTAGTAGTCATTCAGCTATTTTGAAAATGTCATAGTAACATTCAAGGTCAGTCGTAACTTGCATTTTTACATAGTCCTTCCTCAGACTGTGTATGTACATGTACAGTTGTTGACAACAAAAATCAACGATATATAAAATATAAAAAAAGAAGGCAATGATCGGAGATGGTTGCGTCTTCTTGTATGCCGAGTAAATTCGACTTATAGAAAGTTTGTTTTCCTTTTCAGAAAAAAAATAATATATTATTGGCAAACAAAAACTCGCATCCTTTGGTCAATTCACTTTTCCAGACTCTTGAACCATTTGTGTTACTAGTTTGTGTTTAGCTCAGTTTTCACAAGTCTGCGGGTTGATTAGCAGGACATGTTGACGTGAAAGCTTGTTTAATTATATATTATGTATTACCTTTTTGATTCTAGTCAACCAGCACCTGAGAAGACCAAGAAACTGTCGGACAGTTTTCTCGATTTTGACGACGACCTCCTCGGCATGGAAGGCGATGATGTGGACCTGGACTTCGACCAAGATCACGATGAGCTCATGAAAGAGATAGATGACCTTCTGGCGTAAATGGATGATTCATTTGACATTGTCAGTTACATTATTCAGTCCGGACTACTGGCTTTGATGGATGCTTGCTTGCCCTACTTTAATATTTTATTCGTCATAGGATGCATGGACTAGTGGCTTATTGTATCATCTATAGATCTGTTGGAGTGTCGGACAGTGAAATGGTTCATAGACGCAGAATCCGTTCATTGTTTATATATTGTAGTGTCAAACAATTCAGGGCATACTATAAGCTCAGTCATCCTTTAAAATAGTTGAAGACTGTATGCTTTATGAAAAAATCAAGATTTTTTTACGATGTTTATGAACATGTCATTGTTTAAACGTTGTAAGGAAATTTTGCATCAATGGCATGAAGGTGCAACTTTAGTTGAGTGCTATTGACAATACTAGTGCAACATGATTCAAGAGTTATTGGGTATTAGTGCAACCTGATTCAATGTTATTGACAATATTAGTGCACCTTGAATTAAGTGTTATTGACAATATTAGTGCAACTTGATTCAAGTGTTATTGACAATATTAGTGCACTTTGATTCAAGTGTTATTGACAATATGTTCGCAACTTTATTCAGGTGTTATTGACAATATATGTGTAAACTGATTCAAGTGTTATTGACAGTATATGTGCAACATGATTCAAGTGTTATTGACAATATATGTGTAAACTGATTCAAGTGTTATTGACAGTATATGTGCAACATGATTCAAGTGTTATTGACAATATATGTGCAACTTGATTCAAGTGTTATTGACTATGTGTGCAATCTGATTCAAGTGTTATTGACAATATATGTGCAAATTGATTTAAGCATTATTAGCTTTAAAGGTCCGACTTGATTCAAGTGTTATTGACATAAAGGTAGTATTTGTGTGGAGCCTCATTGCTATAGAGTTGGGACACGAGTAAGTGCTGACCTGTTTATCAGAAGCCTGTACCAATGTAACAGCTTAAATTTACTGAATTATTTGCTCATATTCCAAATAAATTCATTTTATTTATTTTATTTGCGGTTGACATTACCTCATATCTCTATAATGTGAGATTACAGTTCTGTTTTATCATAAAGGAAAGTGTCAACAAACTTTATCTCAAATTTCCTTCAGCCATAAGATATCACAATGATGAAAAGTTCATCCGCATTAAAGGTTATTGTCATCATTTTGTGTTTATAATATATGCCATTGTCCATTGTGTTGGCTGGGAGTTCACTCAAATTGACCCCAATAAGTTCATGTATGCTAGAGTGGAAATCAGGATCTCATTTGTATTTTAAATAAATCAGGGAAATGTTGGTTAGCAAAGCGGTGTTCAGGGAAAGTTTTGTTAACACAGCAGTGTCGACCCATGAAAGCATGAATGAATACATGGAGGGGAAAAAGGTTATTAGTGGTGCTAATTTCATAGAAAACAGGTGGGAGAAAAACAGGAAAAAAAATGCTATTAGTTACTGCCTGAAGAGGCATGTAAATGGAATTATATGCTAGCAAATGTAGTTGCTTTGTTTGATATATATTTCAACAAATGAATTAGTGAAGAATGATGACTGGAGAAAGTTTGATATACAGTTAAACAAATGAATGAGTAAATAATGATAAAGGAGAAAGAACTAAAATAAATGAATGCGGAATTAATTTAAAAATGGATGAATGCATGAAAAAGAAATTTAGAAATGGGTGAATGAATGAAAATGAATTTTAGAAATGGTGAATGAATGAAGAAGAAATGAAAAAATGGATGAATGCATGAAAAAACTTTTTAGAAATGGGTGAATGAATGAAAATGAATTTTAGAAATGGATGAATGAATAAGAAGAAATTACCAGAAAAATGAATATGACTAGTTATTGGATGAATATATTAAAAACATGCATAATGAATGAATAAATTGGCAATGGGATGCAGAAAGATTCAATGAACAAATGAAATGAAAGGCAGAAAGTGGGTGATGAACGAGGAAAATATGAAATTGAAATTACAGATTATATTAAATGTCTAATAAAAAATAGTATTAAAACAATGTTATAAAATAAAAAATTAAATGCTTGATATTAAACTTCTAGATACTGTGTCAAATTTAAGAATAAATGAGATGAAGCAGGTTGAACCTGCCACAAGCTGTCCCGGACCAGTCATAATTTAAATTAACAGGCACTATAATAATGTTTAAATGCTAGCAAACACCTCTGTATTAAAAATATATATTGTCATTTTCATGAAAATACAAGTGCAATAATTTATTTTAAAGGAACAAAAAGAGTGCAGGTAATAGATTGTAAGGTGAATTATGTTTTATTTATGAGTAAAACCTGTTTATTATCCATTCATCAACTAAATATGGGTGCAAGCTACATTATTTTGTTGTCGATGTTTGTTCACTAATAGAGACATTACAGGTTGAAGTATGATCTCCATATGTTACCTATTGCTATAAACTTGTCTAATGTACGTATATCCTCGATAAACGGTGCCATTTAATTGCAATAGAATGCAAATTGATTTTGTTGAATAATTGTTTTCCTCTCTTCTAGCATATCTAGGGAATTTGTGTATATTTTCTTTGCATTCATTTTGTTTTGACTGGGATTTAAGTTGTTTTGTGCAGTCTTTAATCAGAAACAAATCTGTATTTTTATTTATTTTTTAATGTTTAAAATGCTAAAAAAAGAAAGGAAAAATGTTGCTCAAACTTTCCCCTTAAGGCTTATACATATTTTTTTTATCTGAAAAAAAAGGCTTTGTACATTTGATATGTAGTAAAATGAAAAAGTATAAATAAAAGCCCTGACAATATTGTCTTGCTATGAAAAATTGGAAAAAAAATATATTTAAAAAGTCCATTATTATATATATATATGGTGTTTATTAATGTAAAAATACAAACACAAGTGTATGCATTATTTAAAAATACAGATACAATATGTTAACAATACGTTGTTCAGACCTTATTAAGTTCTTGTGTTATGTACTTGTATATTTTCACTCGTTTATGAGTATTTGTATAACTTGAAAATGTTTAATGGTTTGGACATGTTGACCAATTTTAAAGGAAATGTTGTTTTTGATGATTTGTAAATATATCAGATTCTATACACACTGGAAGAAATCAATTGAGGTACCGTGCAATTTGTTAATGACACACAAAGCTTGATTAGAAATGTTTTGTTGAATAAAATTTGATGAAGCAGTCGTATTGTCGAAAGTATGAAGATAGAAATAAAGTTGAAAGAAAACTAGCATTGTGTTATTTTTCGTAAACCATTGTATTGTGATCATATTAATAGTATATAAGTCTTTGTTCTTCAGACACAAAAGTGTTGCGATCAACTTGCTTAAGCTTAAGTTTGTCTTGAACTTTTTGTCGCCCATTATCAAACTTGGTTTCTAAGACATTTGCCCTACAGTTGCCCAACTATATCAATCCATACCATACCCCATACCATTTAATGTATCGATTTTGATTCAAATAAACAGTACTAAATTGCCAAATTGTCGGAACCAACCACGATTCATTCCGTAGTAGTTTCGTATAATATTTTTTGAAATACCTTAGCATTGTATTGTTTAAAAAATGTTACCTTATATATATAAGGCTCAAAACCCTGAACCTTCGGTTAAGTAGACACATAGTAGACGACGCTCTAACCGACTGAGACTTTGGCGCAGTTGGTGAGACTTTGGCGCGCAGTTGGTTTGTTGCGGTATTAAATAGTATATAACAAATTCCACGATCTGCAATCTGGTTGGTTCCGATAATCTGGCATGTGAGCGATCTCTAAATTTTCTATGATACATAAATACAATAATAACATTCTGTGTAAAATTGAAGAAAAAAAAACACCGAAAGATTTCATTCAATTGAAAAAGTCAAAAGTCATAAAATCAATATAGTGCGTAACCGCCGTCCGTGTTTATGCAAGCAACGCATATTTTTATCATTGAACCGATGTTGGTAGCAATGTGAGGTTGCACTCCTGTAAGGCTTGACTTTTCCACTTTCTCTCAAACGTTTTTAGGTGGTGTTGGCGTCTATACACCTGTAAATTTTCAACTCTGCCCAGACGTTTTCGATGGACACTGGATCTGGAGTAAAGGTAGACCAGTCCATGATGTGTACACCATTTTCATGCAAGAAGTTGTCAAGCCCATTCTGCATTGCTTTAAAGTAGAATATCGCTTAAGCCGATGTTAGAGGCGTGGGAGGTGTTGCATCTTATAATTACCTCTCGTGAACAGACTCAATACAACCGAGTCTGCTACTTGTCTCTCTTGTTTG